>MU280275.1:0-54933 GCA_022385635.1 Xylaria scruposa | reverse complement strand
ATATATAATATATTTATTTAAATTTTTTAATTTTATATAATTATAATTTTTTAAAAAATAATAATTTTAAAAAAATTATTAATATATTAAATTTAGTTAATTTTTATAGATTTTTTTAAGTTTTTTTTATAAAAATTAAAAAAAATAAAAAAATTAGAAATTTCTTTATATAATTTTCTTTTTTCTTTTTTTTCTTTAATAAAGAACCCTTTGTTTTACTTAGTCGTACCTCCTTTGCTAAAAACAAAGGCACAAGGAACCCTTCGTTTCACTTAGTCGTACCTCCTTCGCTAAAAACGAAGGCATTCATTAGCGCTGATCCAGACAGATCTATGAATAGATAGTTCTGTTTAGCGTGATCTGGGCCTGACACCAAGTCAATCAGCTTCAGTCAGCCTCGACTTAGGGGCAGAGTAGCGTGTGCATTATGGAAAACAACCTAACTCTATTCCACTTACACATTCTGCCACTGGTCCATGACTGATTCTAGATTGCGAAAATGTGGCAGTTGAGCCTTGACATGCCGCCACGACGGTCGGCTATTAGTGCCTCTAAGTTTTGCCGGCAAAAAGTGGTCCTAAGCAGACCCCGCATTCTATGTGGCCCATAACCAAAAGGGCGGGTTTCGCTAAGGCCTTAGTAACAGGTAGGTTAGTGAAAAAAGGTTTCAGTAGTTCTTGCATAAATTGGTCCATGAAATCGGTCTCGCGTCTCATTCGTCATAACTTCATATCTTCTTACCTGTAACTCCAAGCAGGGCGTAGAGTCGAAGGGCACCGGCTTCTGGCAACTGCAGGTCAGAAAAGCTCCTACCGCTAGCGCGCCCGAGTTGGGCCTGAGGAGAGATAGAGCCAGAAGCTCGAATGCTATGTAATACATAACTATACTAAAAATGATATCTAAGGGGGATAACGATTGGGTGCAAGTTTATCACTGCTTTTATCACGCCTTTGAGGTCTTACACGTTCACGCGAGTCAAAGCCTAGTGGGCGAGCATGAAAGAAATCAAGGGCCTCCTTAAAAAGTCTGTCCTCATCGGCGAGTAAAGACTAGGTACCTACGTTGCCAGTTACGTGATGCGAAGCGTCGCCGCGATCGACGCCGTCTGTAGCTACCTTGCTCCTCTACGCCGGCAACGCGCTACATCCATCGTACTCCGAGGCTTGGCCTCATCGGGCCCTTTTGCCCAAGGCCGCTCGCCAGGATTTTCCCGTGCGGATCGACGACTGCACACACTCGGCATTGTTCATTCTAACACGAATCACGTGTCGGGAATGGCCACGGATGACCTGCGCCAGCTTGAAGCCCTCATGAGCCGCCTAGATCAAGACCGCACAGCCCTCCAGCAGCCTGTTAACGTTTCTCGTCGCACGCCCAACACCATCTCGACCGACTTCAACGCCGCCGACAAGATCGAGAGGCATCTCCGTGCTGACGGCCATCGTACTTGGGGGTTCGTCGTGTATCGCTGCACATATTCCAGCGACCCGGTATGGGAATCATGCATCCAGCGCATCAATGCGTCTGTCCAAAAGGCCATGGACCTGTACAATGGGCGCGATCTGCTCCGAGAGGGCTGCTTCAAGCTCACTGTGATTACTGATGCGGGCATGTTTGATTCGGCCAGCACACAGGCTGTGCGTCAGCACTTTAGGGGTTGGCGCGCGCGCATGCTCCACGAAGAGCAGGGTTTGCAAGAGGATATCCAAAGCCGACGCCAGGAAGCCTCGCCACAGGATTGGGGATTGCAGGTGAGGTATGGGTTCTGTATTCAAATTGACGAGACCTCAATGCGGAGCATCACCTCGGACGAAGGCGAGCGCTGGGTTAAACTGATCAAGGGTGACTGGGAACCACGAGATGCTGCAATGCAACAGCACAAGACCGACCCAGGAAATGCGATGGAGAGCCTGGGCGAGCACGAAGATAACAAGGGCGAGTCAATTGATGTTGAGGATGACGAAGAATTTCCGGCTATTGAAGGATTCACCGAAAAAGACGTTGGGTGGATGAAGGTGCAACTAGTCGGCCTCATGCCGGATTTCTATGCCAATTTGAGAGATCCGAATCTTTGGAATGTTCAATATATCAGACCACCGGATATTGCAACGGCGTAGATGGGCCATAGCGAATTCCTCATTATAGCGAATCGAACACGTATCTGAATCGTTCTGTATCTCTACGGCACGATAATTCTATTGCATTACAATTATCTTCTTTTGAACTGCTGCAATTCTTGTCTCCCTGGTATCTTCAAAGAGTCGTAGCCATTCTTTGACTACTCTATAAGCAGAAAATCTCCGACGGAAGTAGGTATTTCATCGATTTTTGTCGCTCATGGCTCACTTGTCTTACAAGCCGAACCTCATGTACCAAGGCCTATAGTACTAGGGCTTGGAAAAGTATTGAGTATCGCAATAGTTTTCTTGGGCATCAAGGAGGCCGTAGATAGCGCCATGCAGGTTGATTCTGCAGACCTGACCCTGGCTTACAGGTAGCTGCATTCCCATGTCTTGGGGCCAGTCCGTGTAACACCTCACAGAGAAGTGATTTTTATGGTTTTTCCAGATTGCCTGGGAATGTTCACTAGAGGAACGGGAACTCATTGTGTAGAAAGGCACGACCACAGAGGACGGAGCCACCGCTTCTAATTATAGTTCATTTGTGGCGTCAGTAATAATGCAATCAACCAAGCTTGCTGGAGATACGCTCAGCCTCGCCAAATTGCATTCATCGCAAGGGAGAAGGTTAGTACTAAAGGCATCTGCTTTTAAACACCGTAGGAGAACAGATTTTGGATCAGGTCGTAGAGTCGTAGTCCAGATCGCTCAAATAGAAGTAGATATGGCCGTTGCTATCCTTTCTATTCTACGCACCTGTGATGGGGGTCGAACAAAGCCACATGTGATAATAGATCAAGGTAGTATTGAGGCTTTCATGCGCGATTCAATGGTAATTTGCTTATTTTAGAAACTGGACGTTTCGTATCCAAAGCGTCGCGCTTTTCTCTGTCGCTCCGATTAGCCCCAAAATAGGACGCAAGGCGTTAGGCTATAATGAATCAGGCTTCTAGTACTTAGTTAATTACATAACATGTCGGTTTGAGGGGAAATGGAAATTCTGCCTGTGTTTGGTTTGATTGATCTTTGTGCCCATGGTCAAAGAACGAACGACCAGGCTAAGCGCTGGGAGAGGCAGTTGGTTCACCTGGGGATGTGGGTCAGCTGCGCCATCAGCATGATCCCACCAATGATATCCCGGAAGTCTGACTGTGACTCGCTGCAGGTTTATGTTGTTGGTTCCAGATGCTACAACGTTGCAGAAGTTCTGCCAATATTTACTTTGTTCGTATGTTTCGTCTGCATCGCTAAAGGACTATTGGCTGAGATTCTGGCTTGTTTCCTGGGGTTTGGTTTTTTCACCTTGGTAACATGGTACACTGATTATATAGGACTTGGTATGCTACTAGGCTGTATGATCCCACCATGTTGATAAGGAGGAGTTAAAGGATTATGAAAGCCTGACCAAATGTTTTAGGCTGACCAGCTCAAAGACCGCTGAGACAATTACTGTCTGGGCATGCGTCTTGCTCAGAGGAGGCAACCCAATCTTATACACCCTGCCGAATCAACCGGAAGAGTGATTGACGTCTTTATAATAAACGACGGGCGCCATCGGATTTTTCAGAGCCCATTTCCATAGTAAACAGCCTAGGTTTCTTATTCATAAGTTCTTGGAAATTTTCATACGAAGACAAACGACCTATTTCTCAACCTTTATTAGGCACTCGACGCAATGGTCAAAGTGAATGTAGGAATGATCGACTATGTTAATCCCCTAATAAGCTTTGCTAATGCGTCCAGTTGCGACACCGATACTCTGCTGGCAGAGCAGATTCGGGGAGTCGACAAAGCTCTCAAGATAGCGACGATGGTTACTTCACTCCTCATTCTTCTTCTACACCTGGGTCCTTCACCAACCAGCACACGGCCCCTCGTTCCCAATTCAACTTCCGTTTCTCTCCTAATACTGCTCTACCGTCTGTAGAAGGACCCTCAGCTGGCGAAGCAACATCCAATATATTCGCCGCTTCAACCTCTGCTGCTCAACTCCCGTCCTTATCCTTCACTCCGTCTCGCGAGACTAAAGGTCGCGGCTCAAATCGAGAAAATGCGAGCCGAGAGCAAGATAGCATTAGTAGCATAGACGCCCAGCTAAAGGGGCTGCATGTCTTGTCCGCTAGGCCGAGTATAGATATGAGTGGCATATCAAATGCCTTGCAAGCGGTGGTATCTGGACGGGACAGCCGCTCTGGTCCTCTACTTGACCCATCGCCATCACCAAGGAGACTCAGTGCTAACCGGAGACGATCAAGCTCCCGAACGAATCTAGAAAAACACGACGTTAGGGACGAAGCTCCACCCAATGATCGTTTCAATCTTCCCGCGGTTCAAAAAGCCCTACGCGATACGAAGGACTTAATGTCCGAATTGGTCGATGTCTTGGGAAGCAGCGCGGTTCATAATGAACCAGATTCCGTGATGCAGCGTCTTCACCGGCAAGCGGAGGACTTAGCCGAGTTTCAGTGTCCATCTACACGAATTGTTGGCTTTGTCGGAGACTCAGGGGCAGGTAAGATGTCCGCAGCACATAGTGAGTTGACACATTATACTAACTGTTCTGTTCATAGGTAAAAGTAGTCTACTCAATTCTCTCTTGGATTGTCGGGATCTAGCAAGATCTGTAAGTCCTCTTCATGAGATAACAAACTTCTTGATTTATTGATAGGGTCATAGAGCAACAGCGGAGCGGCCTGTACCTGCGTTGTTACAGAGTTCCACTTCCATGACGACAACGAGTTTGCTATTATAGTGGAAAAGTTTTCCGAGGCTGAACTTATGCCTCAGCTCGAAAGTCTCCTCAAAGACTACCGACATTTTCACTTGAATAGAGACTCGTTGGAGGCACATGAGTTGGCTGATTTCGAGAAAAGAGCCAAGCTTGCAAGCGACACTTTCCATGCCCTGTTCAAAGGTCATTTTGTTGGAGGCATCACATTCATTGAAGTTACAGAGTCGCGGGCCTCCTCAATGCTCAAGTCATGGGTGCAGGACTTCGATCAGTCCATGATTCAGCCGAGGTACTCTGCGCTGAATCTCAAAAAATGCTCTACATTGTTGATGGAGCTTACTTCAGACGCACCATCAGACACAGCCACTATCTGGCCGTGGGTTAAGAAAATCAAGTAAGAAATATTTTAATTATTCTAGATATACAGTTATTGACGTTATAGGGTATTGTCAAATGCGCATATCTTGAGTAAAGGGCTCATTCTAGTTGATCTCCCAGGTATGTTCTTCGTTGGTATAGCACCACAATTTTCCACTAACACGACCATCACTAGGTCTGCGTGACTTGAATTCAGCGCGTCGGAATATAACAGAACGTTATCTTCTCAAATGTGACGAAATATTTGTGGTGGCTGTTGAAGGTCGAGCTACAACAGACGAGGGAGTCCAAAGCGTTATTGAGCTCGCAAAGAAAGCTAGGTTGTCAAATGTTGGCATAATCTGCACCAGGTCTGATGTAAGTGCCTTGGAGGACGTAACCATCGTCAAGTGCTCACTCGATTCCAGGAAGTGAAAGCCACAGAAGCCCTCAAAGATTGGAAAGGAAAGGCAGTATCTAAGAAGATTCAACATAAGGTTGAGGTTATCAATCAGGAGTCTTCCGAGGTGATACGCTTGGAAGATGATGTATCATCCTACGATGACGTTGATGCCGAGGAGATGACTCAAGAGGAGGAGGCTGAGCTCAATTCGTTGAACCGTAGACTCAGATTGACCAGGTGTGTATCAACCTCTGTGATGTTTATAATGTTACACTAATCATCAAGCTACAGGAAACGACTAAATGAGCATGAATTTGAGTATGTTGTGTCGGAGGCTCTCAAGAACCTGGTTTACTGATAATAAGAAAAGCCTACAGAAACTTCTCATCACGACTCGGAACGAAATTGTGGAAGGGAAACTCATCACGCTATACAAGAACGAAGTCCCAGACAACTTACTCAAAGTGTTTTGTGCCAGTAATACCATGTATTGGGACAATCGCTACGCACCTAGAGACACAGCGATGCCTTACTTGAATCTTAGTGGAGTCCTGGCAATCCGCGAACATTGCATGACTATCGTTTCAGAAAGTCAGTACATGGTGGCAACAAAGTACATGCGGGATGATGTTGGAGTCCTTCTTGGAGAATTGGATCTCTGGGTGCAGTCGGGACAGGGGTCACTGAATGCGGAGAAGAAAGAGAAAATTCGAAACGCTCTAGATACCTTGGCTAAGAAACTGAGAAAGGTCCGCAACCCAAAATCCATGGCCTGATTCATATTCTAATATAATCATGGGATAGGGACTCTTCGGGCGGACGTCTGCGTTGAATAGCGTGGCAGATTTGTACAAGCAAGAGTTCAAGACAAGAATATATCGACCACAAGGTATGGTTCGACACCCTACCATATGGGCTTGATCTAAATAGACCTAGGGAATCACGTTGGTAGATGGAATCTAGCCGCCAAAAGTGCAAGCTACGACTGGAGCAGTGTAAGTAGAAACACTGCGGAATACTATAAGCTATTCATCTAACCATATTTACCTAGTGGCATCATCGTGCGTCATTCCTTAAATTGCTATAACGATAACTGACGAATTCAGAAACATACTCTGCTTTTTGTCGGAACTACGGCACCCATAGTACTGCAGCAGTTGGCATACGGAGCTGGAACCAGGAGACAATCGAAGAGATGACAAAGGATATAGATACCCCTTGGGATCAGCTCCAGATGAGCATGGAACAACGAGGCGAGGATATCGTCGAGTCGATCGATGACCTCTTCGAGTCGGTAGATGAATTTATAGGTCAGTACGAAAACGCATAGGAGTGTCCCAGCTGACAAGCAGAAATATAGACACCGAATTAGACGAGTCTCCTGAATTGGCCTCCTCTCTTTCATCCACACTTCTGTCACAACAACGTGTCTTGACGGCCGATATCGAAACTATTCTGAATGACCTGCAAGACGATCTCCGGTGAGTAATATTATGTTTAAGGCCGGAAGGTTAGCTAAAACCCACTTAGAACGCTTCGAACAGAGGCCTTGTCTAGTATTCGCACGTCTTTCATTGGTCAGGCCATGGAATCTGCGTACACAAATGCGCGGCTGGAGAGTGGTAAGCCCAATACCCCTATCATGGTTATACATTTGATGCTCACAGTTGGCAGGCACAGGTAGCGACGCCCGTAGGAAAGCTATCATCAACTCCGCAGTAAGGCAGAACGGCCTTTTCCCCGGCCTATTGAAACGCTTCAAAAAAGGGTTTGAGGACCACGTAAACAACTGTGAAGAGCTTATCCAGGAGGTTCTCAAGTCCCAATATGATGCTATTTGGGAAACATTTGAAATTATTCGGAATGATAATGTTGCACTGGAGAGCGAGAAAGATCCCGAATTTCGCGGACGAGTCAAGTCTAGACTAGAGGTCACGAAGGAGGAGATGAAAAGAGTGCAAAGTATTCTAACAACTTAATTGGGATGCTGCTCGATATTCAGATGGTATTCAACGTCTATTTTGGGTTGTCTTCCTTTTGATAAATTAATCAGAGTTTGTTCTTTCGCTATCCTACCACTTGTGCGCTGTTTACTTCCATGTAAACGATGTCCAGTACTATTAGTATATTTACTCTAGAAGTGCTTAGTTAGTCTGGCTATGTGAAGCAGATTTTATAACAAGCTATAATATCTCACAGGGGTGGCGCAAGAGACAACCGCGTTCCGCGTGTGTCATAATTCACCATCTATCTTGCTAGGATTTCTCTTTAATTTGTCCGAATTTCTCGCTCTGCTCATCACTGATACTATTGGACTAGCAGCAGCTGCTGCTTGCTGACCAATCTGTTCTTTCAGTAATTATCCGCCATGAAACCCCATGAAACAACACTGCCACACATCTGCAGACACGTCGCCCTCAAATTTGATTGGAGCACAATTACCATTGACGACCGGCATCCAATGACAAAGCATGAAATGGCTGTGGCGTAGGCACCGCTGTTTATATGCTATGGGGCGCAGTAATGATGATATAGTAGGCTTATAAATTGTAAGGCGACTGGTTTATGGCTGCGACAGCGTTCTTCTTTCACTCCACATGTAACGCTTTGTAACTCATTAACTAACCTCTGTCATTACGCGGCGCATGGCCATCGCCCTCACCATGGAACAAGGCCTCCTTTTTGACAATGAGCTTCTTGTTGAGCTTGACGGTGCTGTGAAAGACTGTCGTCGGGAGCTAAGTCCGAGACGAGTGGATTCATCTATCCCTGCTGAAATCGGACCAGATCGCAATTGGCTTGTCGCCCAAGGAGAATGGGCTGCCAAGAAGTTGAAGATTACCCAGCAAATGACCCATATACCGAGTAAACTGAGAAGGCATGTTTCAATTGCCGCAATTCCGTTGACCGCTGCAGGTGGTAGTACGTTTCTTGGATTTAACTATCCCGTCGATGTACTGATACTCATGCTCACACTTTATTAAGTCGCACCAGAAAGAATTCAAGAGTTAAACACGTTGACGGAGGCGTGGCGCTTGCTGAAAAGCCTTCCACAAGTATGATCATCACTTTTTATTAATGTTTGCTCAATTTGAAGATATTTAACATCCGATTATTAGAATGCCAATCATCATTTGATTCTGTAAGTAAGGCATCCGGGCATGCTTTTCATCTAGTCCCGCTCGTGATTAGCGAAATTGATGAAAATTAGTGTCTGCTCTCCATTCAGATCAAATGGCTCGGAGATTCTTTCCTCACGTCGTAAAATATCGATAGACACGAAAAAGGAAGACCTGTATGATGCAGCACTCATAGCTTTCCTCTTTCTAGCGAAGAGACATATCACATTTGGGTTCGACGATATATATCAAATGATTCTGTCAGTAACACCACGCGGGAAACAAGTCGAGCACTACGAAGCTTCCGATCTCAGTGACAGAATTTGTAAGTTCAAGCTTTTTTCCAAAACGGCGCAGAAAACGTCTGACTTAGTCAACCCATAAGCTCCAATCCAATGCCCATCTTCCGAACATTGCCACTCACCCAACTACGCTGGAATTCCCGTGCTTTGGAATTCTATTTCGTCAAGTTCCACACTTACCAGCTCATCAAATTGCTCTACAAAGATAATCAGGTTCCCTGATTCATTTCCTTACCTGACTACTGACAACTTCTACATGGAGAGATATAAGCCACAAAGTGTTCATCCGGAATCCAAATCCGTATTTTCAGTATGGGGAGGCTGGTCACCTACACGTCAAGGTTGGATCTGTATACTAACAGGCAGAGATCCTGTGATGACACAGGTATATCGACACAGATTAACGGAGCATCTCGAGCAAGGCGATGAAACCATACGTGCTAAGATGGCATCGCATTGGAGTGAGACGCTTCATCATCTTTATCACCTTGGATTCAATAACTATCAAATTATTATACGAGACGTAATGAAACGACTCTATGATATGGTGTGTCCTGAGGCCTTCCAGTTATAATTCAAGTATTGTGCACTGGTTGTTAAACAAGCGGACAGAAATATCAAAGCGCAGCAAAACCAACGGTGGGAGCAGGGAATCTCTGCTTAACATACATGAGCCACCTTGAATATCACAGACGACTGCTGCGTATGATCAAGTCAAATTTACCAATATTCCCGGAAGCATGGAAAATGTCTCAGAACTCTCAATGGGTAACAACGTTCTGCCAGCTATGCGATGGTCTAGTCGAAAACAATAAAGCTGCGGAGTTTGAAGCACATAGAATTCGAGAATTGGTAGGTCATGACTTTATTGAAAGGTGGTAGAGGGCTTTATTGACAAGTCTAGTGCAGATCATTGAGCAATTTAATCTGTCCCAATCAGGCAGTGTTAGGTATTTGACAGTGTTGGCGACAACTTTTGTGCCTCTGGGTGCAGTCGCTGTAAGACGGCTCGAGTTATCTATTACCTATAAAGGGCCATCTGACGATATATTCTAGTCGATATTCGGCATGAACACACAAGAGATCAATGGTTCAGCATGGCCGATTCGATACTTCGTAATCTCAGCCGTTCCCTTAACCATTCTTTTAATTGTACTGCCACTTATTGCTTTTCCTCTGCTGAACCTATTGATCCGCTTCAATTCATCAGTCAAACTCAGTTACCGGCTACAGTGGGTCATCTGGTCGTTGATTGTCCTCGGAAATCTCAGCTGGGATATATACATATGGACTGGTAACGACTATTACCATACCTTACTGTTCATACTCAACTCATGTATTGGTCTCGGGCTTCCCCTCGTCATTTTCGGTTGGCGTTTCGCCATAAACTATCATGAAACTCGACAACTGATTCGTATTGGACGACGAAATGGAATGCCCTGGTCGCTCGGTGACTTGTCCCGGGCGATTGGGTTTACTCGTAGTATTAAGGTCTTGGTTTTTCTTGCGTTTCTTGTTAATTTTATCACATATGACTTTTTGTTTTGTCTTGCGCCAAATGGTTACGAGCTCATTCCTCTCGGTGTTTATGGAGGGTTGCGGATATTACTAGAATGGCTAACGTCGAAGAAACGTAGATAATGGTGGATTATCGGAATGGGGGAAGCTTTCAGAGCGCATAAATACCCGTACGTTCAGAATATCAGGACTATATACCCAGTCAAAATAGTTGCGTTTCGCCTATGTCGAATTAAACCTAACATTTTGTTATAGATTATGTCTGACATGTATTGCCATCAATTTCTTAACACTAAGCAGCAGCATAGTCCAGCCTTATGTTTTAACTAGTCATAAGAGTTTTCATTACAGGTATAAACAAGTACTTCAAACTAGTTTCCTTAGAATATGTGGTGGCAAATTATACCTAGTATCGCTATAAACGAAATTCAAGACGCACGCTACTTAGAAGCTGCTTTCTAAGAATCATTGGAAGCTTCGGCTACTGGTCTCCTTCCTTCTCCATTTTAATGCCAATGGAGTCAAATTAGAAGAGTAATAGATGTGTTATCGATACGCGCAGTAGCGTTCAATGACAGTATGTTTATCCCAACATGTTACTTGAATCAATAAGAAACGACTGAACTAGGCCGAACCTCAAATGAAAGCAAACCACCTCAAGATCCATTGCCTCGAGCTTCTTTTCGTCTGTATGAATGTTTCTGACTACGTCATACTACTGGTCTTTCTCGTCCCATAAATCCTGCGTCATCTAGTCAGTTAAGTCTATGTTGTGCCATTCGAGAGCTGAATGCCCTGGGACACGTAAAGAGATTATACCTATCCAAGATCTCCATAATTTGACACAACTCGCAGCGATTATCTCTAAAATAGGCCCTCTCGCAGCCTCCCTTGCATAACTCCATATCCGGGAAATTCATGAATGCAGCAGCTTGATCCAAGACAAAGGTCGCACTTTCTTCCGTAACTTGCCCATAAACCCTCTTATGTTGAGTTTCATCCGGTGTCTTATCGCAAAACCTCAACCTGCGTGTCATAGAGCACTTCACGCCGGAATCGAGCCGTATCTGTGGACATATAAGACGACCCTTAGAGAGTAGATTCTAGGCCTGCTAATGTCTCAATTGATTTCGCAACATCAATAGCAAAGCCAATCCGCTGAAATACCTTGCATGGGCTTTATGTAAGAAGGGGTGAATAAAGAATCCATTCAACTGCAACTACCAGTAGCCCAATAGGGGCCATAAATCTGGTACATTGCTATGACCGCCCATTGGCACGTCAGATCGAGCGGCGCATTATAGTGACATTTCATTCTTGCTTCAAGCGCTGATAGAGGTCTGCAAGGCGCTCTTCAGAATCTGCCAATTGTCTTCTTAGTTTTGCAGTCTGACGAAATGCATCAGAAAGTTCTCTGTGAGATGGCTCGGGTTGAGAACTTGTAGCTATAACCGACTCATCTTCATGATCCCCCCGAAAAGGTCCCTGATTGCGCTTCCTGGGTTCTTTAGAGACAATCTCAGCCTGTGTTTTCATAAGATCCGATATCGAATCAGACAAGGGTTTCCGTGGAGCGGCAGCGAGGCTGCAAGCGTTGAGGACCAACCGACAGATCCCCAGCCCGACGATATATGTGATAAAGACTGCGCGGCTGTCTCCCCGATATGAATCTGAGTCTAGGTTTCTGGTCCATACAAACCCTAGCCACAAACCAAAGCCAACGAGAATGGAATTAAGAGCTACGACCATTAGTGCGAACGGCGCTGATATAGTGATGACGGAGGCTACAGATGGTATCGGTAGTATCTTGCTTGTTTCAGGTTGTTTTTCGGCGTCACGCGATTTCTTCGATGAGTTTGAATTAAAAGGGCCCTTGATCCATTTTTTAATATCCTCGGCGGTAACACACCGGCAAAACATGCGATATTCAGTGCTCGCAGCGTATACAGCCAGGATAGCTGATACAAGACTCAGTGTGAAGGAACCACGAGCAGTCCAGTGAGCCTGACTAAGGGTATTGAGGGATAATGCCGTGACAGCAACTTGTGCGATAATCGAAGCCTAGGAAAGTATTAGAGTAGTATTTTATAGTTCTTCTTTATTACTCACTGCTACAGCAACGATCTCGCTCTCCTCTTGTACCAACTTCTTGAAGCTGAAGGCGATGTCTTTGTCGTCAAGGTTGATAATCTCCATCTGAAGTTGCCAGATAGAACGGTTACCAAAAGCCCAAAGAAATATGCCGATAGGACCGTATAAACGTAGGTAAAATAATAGGTCATTGAAAAGGGTGAAATGGGGAGCTGCGAGCTTCTTAGTGATTATGAATACCTCCAGGATATTCGTAACACCTAGCTCCGCGAAATTTGATGTACCTCGTTCCGTGAGACCTTGCACCTCTCCTGATTCAGCATGAGACTCCATGACTGATTAATGGCAAACTGAAAATGTTTTGTGGAAAACGAGGGGCTCAAAAGTCTCCTCAAAATAGGTAGTGACTGTAGATTATGACGATGGAATCATTGAGATTGATGGTACAAAAGCGGAGTAATAGATCAGCACCTCAGGTTGCAATCTCATCTCTCAAGGATTTAGATGCCTCGATAACAATGCGGGGCTCGCATTGTTACACCGACTACTAATCACGCATGAAATAATGTATACCTCCAGCTCTTCTAAACTTGACCCTGTCGTGCAGTGGGTGCGGCCAGCCTTTGAATTTCTATTTTGAACTAGGTCGGGTTTCTGATATTTCCATTTTAACGAATAATTGCATTACGTTTAAATTTCGGTTTGTCAATTTAACATAGATTTGTGAAAGAAAGAGCGCCGTATCTGTCATTATACCTAATCCTTAAGCCACAATACCTTACGTACGACTGCAGCCGCTGCTAGTCGAACGTTTCCGACGAAAAGCGTAAAGTACAATACCTACTCAGTCTACATAGTCCGTTATGGTACTAGTGCCAAGGTAGCTTTACGTGTCGTGACAAGAAGCAAGCAGTAGACAGAAACTACCTAGATAAGTAAGACCAATGAACTTCAGCGACGAAAATATATTTCCGTATCTATATCTACTTGGGATTACTGGTGTCGGAAATCTTGATCCTAGTATTCTTCCTATACTCATCAATCCATACTTAAGCATGCGGGATCATCTGTAGCCACGCTAGAGTCTAATAAACTTCAATCGGCACAAGCCGCAGACTCGCAAATGACTCCATGCCGAGGAATAGCCTGGCAAGCAGGTTTCCAACGAAAGTCACAAATGGAGACAGCTCAGCTGGAGAACCTAAAATAGTTTCAACCCCAAATCACTTGGTATCTTGTCCCCATCCCATAACGTGTTTACTGCCGAGTTAAGAACCGAGCATAGGGGGAGTTGGATTAGTCCGATCGCGAGCTGGAGTGGCAGGAGGCCCACTTGAAGACCTCCAGAGCCACATCTCGGTCGGGGTTGAGAAGACGAACCGCCGGGCACTCAGGTGCACTCTGCCGTAGACGACGGGAAGGGTACTCAAGAGAAGCAATTCCAAACCGGACTTCTATGCACACACAAAAAAGCGTCGGCAGTCTACAATTAAGGTATGGGTATTCGATCTACCAGTAAATACCCAAAAGGAATGAATTTCATAAAATGATTTGAAGGTTGTGGCCTCGAAGCCTAGCCCCGTGCTCCCCATACCCCAATGTCTTAGGAAGGGCATTACTACATGGCTCTCTAGGGCCAGCCCGCCGCTATATTGTTATTTCAGAAAATAGGAACTAAGGTCTGTAGTTCCCGTGCCGGGTGCACGCCGCTTGGATTTAGTCACTATGAGCCTCCATTGTTCACACATCTCGTTTGCGTCTCCACTTTTGAGATGGGTAAGGAAGTCGAGCAATCTTTGGTCTGGTGATGAAGTCTCCTCGATAGCTCCTTCTGCATCGCCTACCTCGTTGCTGCTTGGCACTGCGGGATCAGGCACAGATTCGAATCCTACTAGGCGTGCTTGATTGGTTTCGCAGTCAAGGGCTCCGCAAAGATCGAGGAGTTCGGATTCCTTAGTGCAAAACTGCTTGGGTCATAATGGCGAGGGTGGGCAGCCAATCCTTATCCAATTGGATCTCAGGCTCGACTACATCGAGTGATTTCTAGCCTACGTATGAGTAATTGGTAAGAGTAAACGTGTCCGCCTCTCCCTTTCCCCCCATATTCTGTCATTAAGTATGAGCACCGGACGAGAATGACAAAAGGGGTAGAACTACTAGTAGTAAAAGACCGTTCTAAAGGATGAAGATAACCTGAAACTAGAGGCCATACATAAAAAACGCACAAGCAATGTGTACCGGAGTATGTAAATCTGGTAGTGTAAGGGGCACGCGGTAGGCGGCACGCGAAACGCACTGCATAAGCATCCAGGACACCTGCAGCAATACAATCGCCTCCTGAATGGCGTTGGCCTTGCTGCGGTCCACGGCAGTCGTTTTGGGAACGAGGAACTAGGAACCTCCTTCTACGAGTTTCCGTATACCATGCGGCGTGAGTACAAGATGGCGGCTAGGGCTTAACCAGGTCCTAGAACTTGTTGTCTTCCGCGCTTAGCGAAATGATCGACTCTAGCTTTGACATTGGGATGCGCCACCCGCCCATCACAACAAAGAAACATACGTGAGGGTGAAGTTGTACTATTGCCATCATTATCGGCGATTACTTATACTAAAGTAGATCCTACGACGGGACATACGATCGAAAGGTTGCTCAACAGAAACTTAATAGACGATGTATGTAATGAAAAAAAAACTACCCCCATTAATTTTAGATCTGAGGCATTACACTGCAGCTCTTGTAGTTCGTGTTTCAAAGAACGGGCCTGGAACAGCTGGCTTGAAGCAGAGGAGGCTGCGATCTCCGGGGCGAGTATTGTTAGAGCGACCCATTTAGCCTTCTGCAGCAGCTGGCTCGGCTGGTCGGTTTTGTCCGGTATGTTGAAGTGAAGCGCCGTATACACGCATGCCACGATAGTCAGGACGCAGCTCTGGAGGATGGCGTAAGTGCCACGAAACTTTAACGCCAACGCCCACTGCGAGGTCGTAATATCGCCTAATGCTGTCTTATTATTTTGGTAAGCAAGGACTAAGGGCTAGACGTCGTTTGCGCATGTTTGTTGCTATATATGGTGGGAAAAATGCGCGCTGGGACTAGACAGAAGAGAGCGTGCTAAGACATAAGGCCTACATACAGCTGCAGATTAAGGAAGAGCTACAATCCTATTTCTAAGTCACCATTCTAGGAGTTTTTCCGTGCAAATAGCTACTGATCAGCAACGAATATAGCACACTGGCACTGGGAGAGTATTGAATTGGACAGGAAAACGTGGCTTTTCTGTCAAGTTGACAGGCGGCAGGCTGCCTTGGGGATACACTAAATGTCTTGCTTTAGGAAGCACAAGGCAACCTACTGTCGTATACGGCTGTGCAGATTGATATCAACCTCGTACTTGTCATAGCAAGCCAGGCTAGTGAACCGTTTATGAAATGAAATAGTGATACCAGTCCTGTGGGTACAAGGGAAATTGTGTACATCGTGACCACTCTCGTATCTCTATATGTGAGAATGATAGTGTCACTATAGAGGCAGGTTATGCGTGTGAGGATCCTCGCGCGTCTTTATCTTAGGAATTTGATGTGTGTTCAACTGATGCTAATTTGTTAATCATGCGCGCTTCTCAATGAGCAGAATAGTTATTCAATGTATAATTGTTTGGACTAATTGTTTTAAAATGTTAAGACTCACACCGAACAAGCAACACAAACACATCATAAACGCAAACGTCAGGTTACGTTCGGGAGGTGGTGGAACCATGACACTCAGAGTATCACCAACTTAAATTGCTTTTCCACATTACGCCATCGAGATTGGATGGTTCCTAGAGACTAGGGATGGTAAAAGTATAAGCACTTAAGAACCGCCAGAGTTCATATATGTCTGGGCAGCACATCTACATCACCTATCCACAATTTAGAAACCAACCGAGAGTTTTTTTGATACGAGCATTAAACATCTAATCATTAGATCGGTCACAGGGCAAAATGTTTGTCCACCCGAGCGAAGTCTTCGGTACCCACAGTAGCAGACACCACGGAAGCAAGGTAAGACCAACATTCCCCTTAGCTAAAGGGTCAAATCCTCACATCCCTTCAGAAACCACGCTTGCAGCAACACGGCCCCTCCAGCTTAAGCGAATTAGGAGCGAACCGAAAAGGCAGCTTCACCTTCCTATTCGTAGTAAACGGGCTAAGTGTGCGCAAAGAAGCAGAGCCGCTCACGGACCAATGGGGCGCGAGGATGCCGCCAGAGTGCGCCCTCGACTACGAAGGGGAGAGACAGGGGGCCGTCTGGAGGTACTGTGACGGTGTGATCGAGCGGGCTCAGGGATACGACTGGGGCCGCGACTACGAGGTCCATCCCGTCACGGGATTGATGCCGGAGGGCAGCATCGACCTGGTCGACAGAGATGGCGTGCGCTGGCCGATGCCCGAGTACAAGAAATTCACCGTGTTCAATTGCTGGGGACCGCTCCCTTGCGTCTACGTGAAGGGCGACGTGTTGTCCATGCTCATCGGCCCCTACGGAAACGGTGACTGCTGGAGGACCATGAGCTTCGAGCGCCATGATAACAACTCGGCAATCACGCGCATCGCCGAGTCTGGGAATGCGCAGACCGTGGCGGGGCGGAACCCCTCTTGGATGCCGAGCCTGGTCCCGGAGATGTTCAGAAGTTTGGAGGGGAACGCGCCCCCTTCGGAGGGGCTCGGCGGCGAGTTGGGTGTTATTCTCGGTCAGATGGCGCTGGCGGAGAGTCATTCGAGGACCGATAAGCCGTTTGAGGGTCAGTGGTGGCATCACAGGCGCTGGAGACCACAGAGGGCAAAGCCAGAATGTGAGTTATCCGCTCGCTCTTTATGTAAGCTACCTATAAGATTCATTGCACTGACCTAGTCTGACAGTGAATGACCCAACCGATCTCCGGGGAGTGTTGGTTGTTATCTGCCTGGATAGTTATGAGAATGAGGAGGGGTCGACAGCTGGAAGACTGCGGAGTTTTGAGGAACAAGGTGTTATAGTTAGAGAATGACTGGCAGAATTGCGGCAAGACCTCGATAATGTATTTGGGGGAATCTAGTAGAAGGTGCGTCTTCATACTCTATCCCTCATCATATCTATAGAGATAGAAATTCAGAAGAGCAGTGATGGACTTTCGTGAGTGAAGCAAATTGGTTGACATGGATTTGCACTGCAAACCTACTTTGCAAGCTGTGGCATTGTCGATTGCCGCGTTGCTTATTTCATCACACTAAATCACATCTTTTTGAACATTTCATTTTTATTTCATTTCTTTTTAGTCTTAACTGAGCGCTGAAGTTTGTCTATCCTCCTGACTTAGTAGTCTTTGATGCGTCATCACTTGTATTGTCTTGCATCTTCAGATCTTGCGCTTCTTTTGCCAAACCACCTTCCTGTGCATTACCGCCTTCAAGGTCCTTGCTCTGAGCTAGAAAATGGTCGACGACGTGCATGTGATTATTGAAAGCAGCTAGGTCAAGTGGGATCTGATCTTTTTCATTCGTGATGGCTGGCGAAGCACCTCTTGAGAGCAGTAGCTTGACGATGTCGAGATGGCCTCCCAGGCATGCCCAGTGCAGGGCCGTGTTGCCGAATGCATTCTGCGCATCAATATATGGCCGGTCTGCTTGCACCGCCGCTTGCGCAGACTCATCTCCCTCCGGGACTGGAGGGGGCGCAGCTGTCTTAGCTACCACTGGTAGATATGAAAGAATAAGTGTCACCGTTTCTAATGGAGCGCACCGTTGTTAGCATAAGTCGCTTCATGACAATCCAGTTATGATGAGAGAGCGTGCGGCTAGATATACTATAACTCGTTCGAGAATAAGACTGAGGACGGAGGGTACATTCAATGGAGGTCAATAGTTGACAGCTGACAGTTAATGCATACATTGTCACCTGTCGTCCACAAGCTCAAATACGGCGCGATAAAAGAGAGCCGAGAACTGTAAAAACTTACTTGCGTGTCCATTTGCGGCCGCCATATGCAAACAAGTAGACTTGCTCTGTTCTTCTCTTGCAGCCGTCAGGATGTCCGCGGGTGTTGCAGCATCACGAGCAGCAAGCTCCTGCAACATGCTGGTGAGATCCGTATCATCGCCCACCCGGGCCAGATAGATGAGATCATCGATCTCTTCCTCAGAGAGGCTTGGCGCCATCTTCAAATGGTCGTGTTTGGCCTGTCTCTCTTTTGAAACCCCTTTGTGGATGACCCCGCCGACAATTACAATCAATGTCTTCCAAAAACCAGTGCGACGTGAGACGACAGGCGGGTGGCTATAGCCGTATTTGCGCTGCTGAAGAAAGTTGCCTGCCCGTTTATGCCGCTTGTGGTGGTGCCCAGAAAATTTTTGTGCGTTGACTTGCGTTAGCTGCTATCACGCCGATCCTCGTGTATGTTGCTGCACCTTGACCGATCTTTGGGTTGCAGAGATAACTGGATTAGGAAATCAAACGCGACGGGGTAGAAGTTCGATTATTTTTGATTATTTGATTTACCAGTGTTGTTGTTGTAGGTTTTGTCCTTGCTTTCCCCGACTCAAATGGCTTTGATGGCTATGGACCAATCACGTGATACCTAGTGGATCGAATGCGCTGGGTCATTTTGGGCGGACGCTTCTGGCCCAATCGAGGGATACATGCAATTTTGAAAGCAATTATTCTCTGAAATATTGGCCGTAGGCTAGCATGGTTTAATGATATACCTTGTCATCATTGCCCGTTCATCCTGTTCGTCAAAGTATAGTCCAACCAGGCTGTAAGGTCCCCCGCTTCGTCTACGGCTTGGATCTCGGCCTTGGTGTTGAGCAGGAGCATGACCTGCAACTCGTGGATTAAGTCTAAGCTCTCGACAACTTGATGGTCTTTCCCCGCTGCCATGGAGAGAATTCGCATAGCTAATCTCCTATCTGCGGCTTTAAGCGGCAACATGACCTCGACAGGACTGAAGGCTGATGCCCCTGAATGAAACAATGTAAAGTGTGAGCTGGGAGTGTAGTTCAAGTCATACGTTTGATTCATATAAGCCGAATGTGGAAATTTATGATGATGTTCAAGTACATCGTTGCTTCTTAGGCCAATCCATAAAAGCTGACTCAAGGTTGTATTCTCTTCATGCTGTAAAGATCGGCTTCCGTTTTTATACGTAAGCATAATTCTTACTCCATCTGGGTCAAAATCGACAAGCCCATACATAGGCAGTGTCGGAGACGCTGTGTGGAGTTTGTGAAGAAACTGTCGCGTAGAGAGATCCGGGTAGCCTTTGGCCTTTCGTCGATGTTAGTCGTGAAACCGTGTATCGTGTGAGGAAAATGAAACACACAGTGATAAGAACCCCTGGTCCGGCTGTTGCGGTTTCGTAGAACCTAGAAGCAACGAGCCCGCGAAAAGTCGCCTTTAGGTATAGTCAGTCAAGCCATAGATAACATCAGTGGAAGGGAGGGATTTGCCTCCTTTTCAATTACAAGAAGCCATTTGATGCTCCTGAGGTTAAAACCTGTAATGGCTCGTGCATTGGGAAGTAGAACGCCTTGCTAATGCCACCTTAGCGAATGGGTGGGATGATAGGTGCAGCACTTGCTTACACAATCATCCGAGCTGCATTCAAAAACCGAACCACTGCCTATTGTGACACTCATGTCACCGGCTATGAGTCCCTTGCTCGCAGCAACCTATAGAGGTGTTAGGATCATAACAAGTGAGTTTTACCAATTTGGCTAACAATATTCAGGGCATCTCTTCCTAGTCCGAATGTGAAGGCGATGTCATCGACCAACTCGTTCACATATTGTTGGCTACCAAAGAGTTCTGGATTCTGATAGTATATAGCCCTATGGTTGTGCTGGTTCATGAGTCTATGTAGTGTCCCTTTTGGCTCAGGTGGATAGAATGGAGAGAGCACACCTCTTAGTGATAACTGTGCCGGCGACAAGTGCTTCGTGAGATAAATGAAGGATCAGAAGAAGAGCAGCTAGAGACAGAAGACCAAAGATTGAGTAAGCCAACACGGAATAGGAAAGTCTTGTCGAACGACTCTGTGACCTACCGAACTTTTTCGTGTCGCTGTTTCTGGACGAAGGGAATCGAACTATCTGTACCTTGCCCGTACGACGACTGAGGATAGGAATAGTCAAAACCTGGTTTTCTGAGAGTGCATCTAGATTTGCCATGAGAATCTCTTCAATTTTCGTAATGATAGTATCGCTTTGAGGATTTTGCCTGGCGTCTTGAGGCAATGTCATGTCACGCAAATTTGTATTCACATGTCTCACTGCTGACGAAGATGAACTCGAACTGAATATTGAGCTACTGGGATCCAGTGAGCTCTGCATTTCGGATAGTGCTTTGTACGACTATGATTTGACAGTATGGATGCTGCAGTGCTTCGCTCGTGGTCTTGAGGATAATTGATCAAGTCACCCGGGACAAAGTGGCAGTATTTGGACGAGTTGAATGATGTCGTACGGCATTAGTCTTCGACGGTAGACAAGCGCGAGAAATGGGACAAGCGTGGAGAATCCTACAGGATTGGCTATGATGCATACTAGAAGGCGAATATGAAGTAAGGTAATTGATTCTGATTTGAATGAGATATTGATCTATATTAACCTCGTTCCTTCTGAAAGGGGATTTGGCACAACGTTGTGAGGAGCGTGCCTACCTTTGACATCGTCTCTGCCTTCACGGATGCACTTAACTACGGGCCCACTGTTATCTGTTATCTAACCAGAGTGATACGAAGCTACACTAAATAAGCCACACATGGATGTGCACGAGCCACATTATGCCAGGAACCCGACAGATCGTATTCGTTTTCGTTAGTCAGTCCACCCCCGGACTTAGACAACGACAATACAAGAGCAATGGATGAACCCGACTACTTACGATGATACAGACCAGGTTTGGAGGTGGGAACTATAGAAGGCTGGTTGTGGGAACGAATTGGTCATTCTGGCTTTCAATTGACTCTCCTCGACGAGTATAACGACATCAATTCCCTGATCGTATCTCTTCCATACCCGCCAACGTCTCTCGATCCGTCCCAGTTACCCCTCTACCGCGCCTTGCTACGAGAGGGCCCGTCGAAATGGCCCAAACTCGGTCGAATGGCGGTCCAAAAGCTGCAATGAATGGCAAAAGTCGCATTGGAGTTGATCAATCGTCGAAGAAACGCGCGAGCAATGGCGGTGTAGACGCCGATACGAAGCGTCCACGAATCGCCGACAAGACGGATCGTACGCGGTGGAGATGTCTCGATGAGAGCGGTAGACTCACTTGGCATTATCTCGAGGACGACGCTGCCGTCAAGAAATGGCCACAGTCTACAGCCGACAAATGGTACCTTGGCCTGGACATAGTAAGAACACAATGCATACTCGACTGACTCAAGTACGATGTAACTGACATGAATGGTACACCCAGGACCTACCGGACCTACCCAAGCCCAAGAAACCTCTTGATGCCGTGAGCAATGGCCTTGCTTTTTTCGAGAAGCTTCAGCTTCCCTCAGGCGAGTGGGGATGCGAGTACGGAGGTCCCATGTTTCTCTTGCCCGGTATTGTCATCACCTGGTATGCCACCAAGACGCCCATTCCCTGGTATGTGGCTACCGAGATCAAGAACTACCTTTTCGCCCGTGCGCACCCCGAGGATGGAGGATGGGGGCTACACATTGAAGGTGAAAGCACCGTCTTCGGCACTTCGTTGAATTACACCGTCCTGCGCCTGGTTGGCGTCGACCCCGAGCATCCTGTCATGGTGAAGGCGCGTGGGACACTGCATAGATTGGGGGGTGCCACAAGTGCGCCTCACTGGGCCAAGTTCTGGCTGAGTATTCTCGGCGTTTGCAAATGGGATATTGTCAATCCTATTCCCCCAGAACTCTGGCTTCTACCTGACTGGGTGCCGTTTGCGCCCTGGAGGTGGTGGATTCATATGCGACAAGTCTTCCTACCCATGGGTTACATATACGACAAGAAGTGGACCTGCGAGGAAACAGACGCCATTCGCGGCCTGCGTGAGGAATTATTCCCCGAAAAATGGGAATCGATCGACTGGGCCGGCAACAGGAATACCATTTGCCCTATTGACAATTATCACCCTAAGTCGTGGGTTCTGAACACGGCAAACTGGGCTTTGGTCAATGTCTGGTCTCTAATTCGCCCCAATTTCTTAAGGAACAGAGCCAACGAATGGGTCAGCAAGCTCATCGACATGGAGGATGCCAATACAGACTTTGCCGATCTTGCCCCTGTGAATGCCGCCCTCAATACTGTCGCGTGTTACATCCGTGATGGTCCCGAAGCATACACCTTCAAGAGACATATCGAGCGACTTGAGGATGCCATGTGGGTAAATGCCGAGGGTATGTTTTGCAACGGCACCAATGGTGTCCAGTGCTGGGACACGTCATTTTTAATACAGGCTGCGATTGACGCCGGACTTGAGCAAGATCCCCGGTGGCGGCCCATGCTGAACAAGGCTCTTGCCTTCCTCGATGACCAGCAAATCCGGGAAAACTGCCAGGATCAAGCAATCTGCTACCGCCAACAGCGTAAGGGTGCTTGGGCATTTAGCACGAGAGATCAAGGGTATGCCGTATGTGACTGCGTCTCTGAAGCATTGAAGTCAGTCATCCTTTTGCAAAAGACCCCTGGTTATCCCCAACTTCTAGATGATGAACGCCTTTTCGACGCTGTCGATACAATTTTGACGTATCAGAACGAGTCGGGCGCGTGTTCTTCGTACGAACCCACACGTGGCAGCGAAAGCATGGAGATGCTCAACGCCGCCGAAGTATTTGGCAAGATCATGGTAGAATATGATTATGTCGAATGCACAACAGCTGTCGTCACGGCGCTTTCGCTCTTCAAGAAACACTGGCCGGACCATAGATCCAATGAGATCGATGCCTTTGTTAAGCGATCAGTCGCCTGGATAAAGACGGCACAACAGCTAGATGGTTCATGGTACGGAAACTGGGCTATTTGCTACACCTACGCGACCATGTTTGCACTCGAGAGCTTGAAGAGCATTGGCGAAAAGTACAACAACAGCAATTACTCGAAGCGAGGGTGTGACTTTCTGATATCTCGGCAAAGAAAGGACGGAGGATGGTCTGAAAGTTATCGCGTACGTTTCTCTACCTACTCTCCGAAAGCACTATTCTAACATGTGTCTACAGTCCTGCGAGAAGATGGTGTATACCGAACACGCCACTGGTTCTCAAGTTGTCATGACAGCCTGGGCCCTGATCGGCCTCATGCATGCAGATTATCCCGACGTCGAACCCATAAAGCGAGGTGTCAAGCTGATCATGGAGAGGCAGCAATCCAACGGCGAGTGGAAACAGGAAGCCATCGAGGGTGTCTTCAACAAGAGCTGCATGATCTCGTACCCCAACTACAAGTTCACTTTCACCATGAAGGCTCTGGGCATGTTTGCGACGAAATACCCGAATGAGACGGTGATCTGAGCGCAATATTTGAATGAGTGGCGAATAGTTGTACGATGTGGAGTGCTACAGTATGAGGATACGACGGGAACGAAGATACCTGACCTAGACAGACAAACACTACCTAATATGATTGATCAATTGAGTGAGTACCTACCTACTTTTTGAGTTGCTAGAAACTTCGACGAGTAAGGTGCATGGCTCCGCTCTGAGGAGGTTGTATCCAATTTGCAAGGCAGGATGCCGTGTTTGAACATGCTTCTGTTTTGATGATATCCGATGCATCATGGTTGTTTCGTGTGTTATTCATGTGAGTCATCACTTAACATATCGTGGAAGCTACATATTCACCCTGTATACAGGTACCAGGTAAGTCCTCGCTACATACCATGCACCTGCTGTAGATATACTCATGCTATGTCCCATGAATATCTGGGGTCCCTACGTTTTAGATGTGCTAATAAAAGTTTGTTTGTTTGCTTTTCACACGAGACGAGTGAGACGTGGCCAAGCTCAACTCTAAGCCAAACAATCTGAGTGGGCGATTATTTGGGAAGGCGGTAAGGGCGAATTACGTAGCTTCAGCTCTAAAAGACCCGGCAGAATTTGTCTAGGTGCTTCCGAAACCCCACCATAGGTCCCCGCTAACAAGGCAATCTCGCGGGGCGTCACTTCTAACCCAGCCAGAACCAACAGGCAACAAGAGCTTCATAAGTCTCGAAGGTTCTAATTCCCTGCCCGTGTCGACCTAATGAATGCTAAGCTTCCCTTCACTGTCACACCGTGGACCTTAGCTGCGCTGCACATACCTGCGCCTGTTCGACTGTGACCACCGTCCTTCAACATTTAAGAGCAATACCACACACATAAGTTTCTCTTCCTTAGACATACATACGACACATCTTGACACATACACCATCCTTTTCTACAAGATTGCTTTGTTGAATACCTATAACTTAGCAAACATAGCCGTTCACCATGGCCACAAGACTAGCCGAAGACGGCGTGGAGGCTGTCAAGGCGGGAAACTATGCTGCAGGCATCGCGAAGCTCACTGAAGCTCTCAAGGAACGAGCGGCTCCTCTCTGGCATCTCGAACGCTCCAAAGCTTATCTACGTACTAACCAGTTCGACCTCGCCCTCTACGATGCTGAGATGGCCCTGCGTATCGCTTTTGATCGTGCTAATCGCCAACAAATGGCCGAGGCCCAGCTCCGACGAGCCATCACCCTCTTTCGTATGGGCCGCTTCGCAGATGCTGACATCTGTGCGTTTTGGGCAACGCGACTTTGCGATGGTGCGAAAGCCCAGGAAGATGACGGCCAGCAGAACAAGGTTGACGGCAATGGTGATTACGCTGTACGATCGCAAGAAGTCCAAGACGGCGCAAGGCCATCGGAGCAGCCTTCCGGCAGTGGTGGCATGGCCGCCGCATTGAGCACAGCGGGCCAGCAAACGAAGGAGTCACGCTTGCGAAACCAAGCCCTGAGTTGGCGCCTACAAGCGTTGACCCAGATAGAGAAGCTTGCTGTGGGGCACGACGGTCGCAAACCCCACGTCTCGGTCAAGTATCCGGAGCCATCTCAACCGGTAATCGCCGCGAGTCCCCCGCACGATTCATCTCCTGTTGATGACCACGCTGGTGGTGAGAGCAGCAACACCGCTGATACCCCGGCCCGCGCTACATCTGGTCGTGACGCTTGGGAAGGATTGTGGGGTGATTACCATTTTATATATGCCCAGCAGAAAATCCGATGCAGTTTCTATCAGACCGAGACAAGCTTGACTGTCGATATCTTTTTGAGAAAGCTTTCCCCAGAAAATGTCACCATTAAGTCCGAACCACGAGCAATCAAAATTATTCCAGCTAAGGGCGTCTCGTTCGGCGGCTTTCATAGCGCTATCGTGCTTCTTCCTTTCGGCGAGATCAAACCCGAGGCTACCAAATACAATGTAAAGTCGATGAAGATTGAGCTGATTCTGCAGAAAAAGACGGCCGGAAAATGGCCAGCTTTGCGATGCGACAATGCAGAGATCGTGGATAACCTCTGTATCAGCCCCAGCCAGGGAGTTCCCTTCAATCAGTTCTTTGATTTTATTACGGGTCTAGGGTAAGTTATGATAGCTCACCATTCGGCTTAGGACTTTACTAATAAACTCGCAACAGTTACAAGGATACTCGAGAACTTGGACTCCCTGATTTTGATACGGATTGCGTGACTTGGTACATAGCTCTTCTCAAAAAGCTGCGATCTCACATCTACAACGGACGTGATGCCGCGAGCGCCACTAAAACCGATGTCTCTCCTTCTACGGTTCCAATCCCACCCTCGCAGACGAAAGAGTCTACGGAGAGAGTCACAGCTGTCCCAGCAGCGAAAAGGGGTAGAAGTGTACCCTCCTACCCCACTTCTTCTCGGAAAGGGCCAAAAGATTGGGATAATATCGACGATGAGGGCGTTGACGAGGATCCCTCCAAAAACGGTGATGTCAATAGCTTCTTCCAACAGATTTACAAGGATGCAGATGAAGATACGAAACGGGCTATGATGAAGAGTTTCGTCGAAAGTAACGGCACGGCTTTGAGCACGAGCTGGAACGATGCCAAGAGCAAGACATATAAAACTCAGCCTCCCGATGGCGTTGAAGCCAAGAAGTGGGATTAAATCAACCGACGTCTCATTGTGGGCGATGCGGCGTTTTGTGTTTCGCGGCTAGGATTGCAGGCTCAAGAGTTTGATTCGGCGTAAGAAAAGATACCAGTAATACGGTTAATTTCGTCATAGGTCAGACTGACTAATTTATCATGATCCATTACTAGTCTTACTGATGTAACGGTTCCTCTTCACACGTGTGTGTGCAGGGAGTGTGACGCCGGTTCCTGTCTTCAGCAACGAATGGTGGACTATACTAGTCAACCAGAGCAAACCAGGTGAACGGATCTGACATCCAATGCATAAAATGAGAAGCTATAGGCCAGTCATCCTATCGTTGGACTCAGCACCCCTCCTCTACTTATACACCCTTGTCACCGGTGCCAAGCACTACCGAATAAGATGAACGAACGATATCGTACCAATATTCTCGCACCGTAATAGACTCACCAGGGCAGCCTTCTGGAGTCATCCCATCCCATTTATCTCATCATAATGGAGGTATTTATATCGCCGATCGAATATTGGCCATTGACGGGAAACACCATTCCTTATGCGTCGTCACAGTTTTGTAAACCTCCTTCCCCGCAATGAGGAAGCCGTCCCCGCCACATTTCGCCCAAACCTCCAGACAAGTTTGCGGCGGGCCCTCCACATCGATCCACATCCCGCTCTCTTAGAACCACGCCTCTTTGTCACTTATGTTGAGGATCTATCGGCAGTTCGCTGATTGGCCAGGCTGGGTTCAGCGCGCCTTCAATAATCACCAAGTAAGCTGTAGACATCAGACGTCAGACGTAAAGGGGGCTCGTGGCGGGATCTGGCCCGCATGTCGATCCATCTGTAGGTACGAATAGATGTATTGGGAACTTCATATAATTTATATTGCATCCTCTGGTCTGGGCCGTCCCATGCGTTTTGTTGATATCAAGCCTAGAGACTGTTGAGCACTTACACGCTTCATACTGGATCGCTTATGCCTTGTAAGTCAATCGTACGTCTTCAACAGCTTTACTTCATTGTAGCTGTGACTATTTTTAACTATTAAACACTCGTCCCTCTCCTTCAACAGGAGTCGTCGTCGTATCCTCTATAGCCACTATTGCCTCGTCCTATATACACATTACCCTTGTGCTCCGAAAGAAGGCCGGAACTTCTTCGTTTAATTCTCTAGCTATAATTCAAAGCTAGGACATGGATAACATGGATTCAACCCATGATGGCAAGATGATAGTGCCCGACGAGGGCACAATCTCGCCTGTGCGCATCTTCCTTAACTTTGCCATCTTGTTCATTGGTGCCTATTGGGCCATCCTCCTTCCCGTCTTCCTTATCGGCCGGATGATGTATAGGCGATATGCCTCGCCCTTACGTTCAATACCCGGACCATTCCTCGCCTCATGCTCCCGCCTATGGAAACTCAGATCGACTATCTCCGAGAACTCACAATGGGAACATATCGAACTTCACAAGAAATACGGACCTATCGTCCGCATCGGACCAAATGAGGTCTCTTTCTCCTCACCTCACGTCGCCCGGAACATCCTCTCGGCCGGGAAGCGTTTCTACAAGACGGATTTCTACAGCGTGTTCCCGCCGCCGGAGAACCCGGACATCTTCACCGAGATCCGCGAGGAGGTCCACGCCATGAAGAAGAAGGTCGCCAACGTCCCCTACTCCATGGCCGCCATGCGTCAGCTCAGTCCCTTCATCGACGACACGATCGAGCTCCTGGTCTCGCGCATGAGCGACTTCTGCGCGGACTCCGCCACCACAAGTCCCAAGGAGGGTTCCTTTGGCGGAAACAAGCCACAGCCATCCTTTGACCTGGGGAACTGGCTGCATTACTTCGCCTTCGACGTCCTCGGGGAGGTGGCCTTCGGACGATCCTTCGGCTTCCTGGTCGCGGGCATGGACAAGGAGAACGCCATCCGCACCATCGACAACAGCCAGAAGTACAACGGCATCCTCGGCCAGATCCCCGAGTTCGACATCTTCCTCCGGAGAAACCCCATCTGCAAGTACATCCCCGCCCTGGACCCCGCGAACAACCTCATCACCCGCATCGCGAAGGAGGAGATGGCGAAGCGCAGACCGTTCGAGATCGAGCGCGAAGGCAAGGGCGCCGGCGGCGATGGACGAGAGGATCTCATGGCGAGTCTCATCAAGGGCCACCTGAAAGATCCGCAGAAATTCCGCGAAGGCGATATCTTCGCCGTGGCTCACGGCGCGATGTAAGTCTGACCCCTTATTTACGCTCATATTACTACCAGTATCTGTATGTACAGACTAAGCCGACTAACCCTTTAATGCAGCTTCGCGGGCTCAGACTCGACCGCCTCAACAATGCAATCCTTCTTCTGGCTCACATTAACCGCACCCCGCGTCTACGCCTCCCTAAAGGCCGAGATCGACGCCGCCGTGGCGGACGGCACGATCCCGCCCACGGGCAACGTAGAGTGGACCCAGTCGCAGAACCTGCCGTACTTCCAGGCCTGTCTGAAAGAGGCCATGCGACTGCGGCCGGCCGTGGGGCTGAATATCTCGCGGTACGCCCCCGCGCCCGACGGCGTCGAGATCGACGGCCGTCATTATCCTGCCGGCACACGCCTTGCTGTCAATGGCTGGGTGTTGCATCGCGACAAGGCGGTCTTTGGAGCCGATGCCGACTTCTTCCGGCCTGAGAGATGGCTGGAGGACGAGGAGAATGCGAGGGTTATGGAGAGGTACATGTGTCAGGTAAATTTCCCTCCCCTCCCCTTTTCTTTCACCTATTTTTTTTTCTTGAATCTACGTAGCATAACTAGCTATCTACGGAATTATTCCCGCTGACATATTACGCGTATTCGTTAGTTTGGCGGCGGCGCCCACGTCTGCATAGGTCGGAACCTGGCCCTGCTCGAGATCAACAAGGTCTGTCCCCGCCTCCTGCGCGACTTCGACTTCCAGCTCGTCAACCCGACCCGCGAGCTCAAGGCCAAGGCCACCTTCTTCGTCGTGCAGGAGGGACTGGAGGTGTACATTTCGCGGCGGGACCCTCATCACACATAATAGTTCGCCGTAGTCGTCGTATGCCGCGGGCGGGATGGATGGATGGGACTTGATACCAAAATGAAGTTGGGTGGGGTGACATTTTCGGTTTTTATCTTGGCGGTGTGTGATTTATCGCATGGTTGGTCGGTCGGTCGGTCTGGCGGTCGGGGTTATTTATAATACGGCAGGTATGCTAATACTGCAGACGGGCCGGTGCCGGGGGTGGTGTGCTCGTTTAATTTTGATATATGGGTAATAGATTGATCTTACATCATCTACTGCGACCACTATAGATCTCAGATGAATACCGATATGATACGTCGAGACGCCCTATAACGACGTTGCAGTGACATGCCGCTTGCTTAGTACATATAACCAATCATCGTGGTGTTCGGCACACGTCATACGGTGTTGATATGGTATTGGACAGATACCTGTTCCTCATGCCGACATGCATGTGTTATGCTGGAGTTTATTTTAATATACTCAGATGAATTCTACGGTAGCTTTAATTAAGCCCCTTGATAGTTCATGTAATAGTTGCCCGATTATGCCTTATTAGTTAGCTGTTATTACGATAAAGAAACCGTTACATGGGTCCATTTCCTATGGTTGATAGGATGAATAAGCTGCCGACGACCTTGCTTCATTGTTGCGAATCCAAGACACAGGTCTGTATGATTGAATAGAGATGTAATCTTGTAAGCTGTCATACTTGACACTAGGCCCTACGTATTACATGTCTAGTCATACACGTGCAATATTTTGGATGAGGTCTTGGCTTCTAGCTCATATATTCTCACGTAATCTTCATCATATACCGCAACAGCTACACGAGAGCGAATACGGGTCCGGATCAGATAACAGGAAAGAAAGTTGTTTGGATCTATAGTCTTTTACTCAACTAACTAAGGTTAGGGGCTTAGCCCTTAGTCCTCAGATACCCCCTTAACTCCGTAGAAGATTATCGAATGTTGATATCCCTATGATTATTTCGTTTCAATAACCTAATAATGAGCGTGTATCTATTTCTAAGGATAAAAAATATAGTTGCATAATCTTAGTGGAAATATAATGATAAGTGCTTATTCAACTTTTATACTTAATGTCCCTTTGCTTTTAACGTTAATAAAGAGCTACACATGTTGCTTCTCCCCAACTTGCATTGACTTCTTCTTATTCTTATGTGGGAACCTCGGCTTTTCAACTTACAGGGGCGGTGAGTGCAAGTAATACTCATAACCTCATTTTGAGACTATTTAAGCAATAGATTTGTATGAGGTTCAAGTAAAGTACAGCGATCACCGAGGGGCAATTTCGTGCACCCATGTACGGTCTTCAGCGTGTTTTTGTACAGTATTCTGGCAGGAAATTCCTCACACGTTGAAATGACACCTGTGAACCCATCCACCCCTGAGCGCTGGTTGAGAAAGTGAACTGACTCTCACACATCTAAGCCTAGTAGATATTGCTAGATTGAATGATGAAACACTTGATCAAACAGAACGCAATCTGGGCGAATAGATAATAATAAAATATCAATAAGAACTAAGGTGAACGCTAAAGGGCTATTGAAGGTGTCAACTGCCCTCCGATTTGATCCCCTTTTTGCCTCCTGTACAATTTTATATAATCGATCGCCTTCTATCAGCTAACCCACTCGCACAGCTTTCATGTGTTAATTCTTAGCAATCTCACATTCTCCACTCATGTGTTATCTTATGTAAATAAGATAGCGAATAAACACGCTGTAATAAATATTCGGGGTGGTTGTTGTTTACATCCTCCCCCCCGAGCTATTATCATTAAACATCGCAGGTTCTACAATCTCTGCCCCTTAACTTTGAGATATCTCGGTAAATGAAAGGAAGCCAAACCAACTATGGCTTAGGTTCGAAACTATCTTCAAGCTAAATTCTCCGCATCTCGGTGGATCTCCACTTCTCCGCACAGACCTAAGGGGTTGGGGTGCTAGTGTTTTTTTTATCGCTTCCTAACCAAGCAGCTAAGGTGAGGGTTTCACAGCAATTGTTGATCAGTTTGGCTTCCTTGAGACCTTTAATGATGCGTCTCATGTTCTAGATCATGCGGGCTCTCAAACCATTTATCTCACAATCAAAGGTTCATGCAGTAACCCACTACCAGCCTTTTCACATCAAGCCGACACTCACCACGTGGCTTTAAGTAGTTATGTACCAGTGTCTAACGAAAGGCGCACATGATTAAGATATGGTACGCATCTCGAAGATTGGTTCCTGAATAACACTAGCTAGGCATATTCGATCGCACATGTCGTAAACGTGGAGAGCCGAGCTAGAAAGAAAATGTCGTCATTAATTAGTTTAGCCCACTTAGGATGTTGAACATCTCCACATAAGCCTACTGACCATCCCGTACCTTCTTGAGGTCTTGACTATCACTCTCATAGCATATTTACGGTAGCTTTGTTGCGCATATGATAACTATGTTGGGGGTGTTCTCTGTCAGAAAGTCTTTGTGTTTCGGTATGAATCCTAAGTAACTCTTGAGGTTTTACTCTTTGTTCCACAGTGTTATAGCTCCTTTTTAAGCTAGGCGGAGGAGTTGGTTTTCCGGTCATGAAAGGCCATATCCTAGTTATAATTACAAATAGGGAAGGATCGACACGTCACGATATTTTTTTTCAGCGAAGCTTAAACCTCACACCTTTGCTCAGTATTGCTAGATTGTACTTCACTAAATATACCTAAGTTGAAGACTCGAGGATGGTGCATCTTCCTAATCTCGTGAGTGTTGCTCTCTTCACTGTGGCCATCACGGCCCAGACTAGCACCTATGTCAACCCAGCCGTCCCAACCGGGACACCAGTTGCGGGAAGCTATACCGGTGCCTTGAGACCGCAGGTTCACTTCTCGCCATCTCAAAACTTCATGAATGACCCGAACGGTATGTTTGTGGACGCAAACGGCACCTGGCATCTTTACTACCAGTACAATCCCACCGGTGTAGTCGCAGGGAACCAACACTGGGGTCATGCGACAAGCACAGACTTGTACCACTGGGTGAACCAACCCATTGCCCTTTTCCCGCCAGAGAAAACCGTATATGTGTTCTCGGGCAGCGCTGTCGTGGATGTCAACAACACGTCAGGTTTCTTTCCTGGTCAAGACAATGGCGTCATCGCCATGTTCACCCTGGCACGTTACTATGAGAATGGCACTGCAGGGCCACAGACGCAGAACATTGCGTACTCGCACGACGGTGGCTATACATTCGAGTATTACGACGCAAATCCAGTGATCGATAGCACCAGCAGCCAGTTCCGCGATCCGAAGGTCTCGTGGTACGAGGATCACTGGGTCGTCGTTGTGTCGTATGCGCAGGAGTTTGTTGTCGGGTTCTGGACAAGCCCTAACCTAAAGAACTGGACGTTCGCCTCCAATTTCACGGCTCACGGATTGTTGGGAACTCAATACGAGTGTCCCAACCTTGTTAAGATGCCAGTGCGAGATGCGAATGGGACGATTATTGATGAGAAGTATGTCCTGGCAATCAGCATCCAGCCTGGAGCTCCACTTGGAGGTTCAGTCACGGAATACTTCTTGGGTGACTTCAATGGGACGCACTTCACGCCCTCAGACGCTGTTACTAGACTCACGGACTTTGCGAAAGACAATTATGCAGCGCAGTTTTTCTATGGCGTGCCAGAAGGCCAGAACCAGGTTAACATGGGCTGGGCTTCCAACTGGCAATACGCCCAGAAAGTCCCAACGGGGAATCTGGAGGGTTGGCGCAGCACCATGACTGTTCCTCGCGTCACATACCTGACCAAAGCGCCTCGGATCGGAATGGTCATGGTCGACGAGATTTACGACCTATCTCCTATCTTAGATAGTCGCTTGAAGACCTCGACTTTCGGGAACGGAACGGTAGCACTAGACTACTCAAGCGTTGACTCTGGGGCGCTGTATATAGAAGTCAACGTCACGAACATCAACACCTTTGATCTGAAGGACTATTCCACGCTCAACATCTCATTCGCATCCCCCGCATCAGGAGAAATACTACAATCTGGATTTTACTTCGGCGGGGACAACCCCTTCTTTGTCAACCGAGGTGGCATTAAAGGCTTCGATAACATATTTTTCACGGACAAGTTCAGCACGGCCGACGTTTATAGTACTGGATCTGACGATGGAATCGCTTCCTGGAGCATGAAGGCTGTCATCGACCGCAGCATCTTTGAGGTCTTTGTCGATCGCGGTATTCACGCCGGAACTGTGGTGTTCTATCCTACGCAGCCTCTGACAACACTCAACTTAGCTGCCCAATTGCCTGCGGGAGCTCGCGTCTCGGTAGATATATGGTCGCTTAAAAGTGCGTGGGCGGAATATGAGGACGAGCAAGGGACTGTGTTTGGCAATGTGACTAGCTCTGCAAATTCGACTGCGAGGAGAAGCATGGTCTATGAACACGATTTCGCCTTTTGACCAAAAATGGTTAGTGAGAACCCATAACCATTCAGATATAAATAAATATAATACTGAGGCCCTGACTCGAAGGATCCTGAATATGTAATGTATCGGGTTCGTGTGATATTAGAAATCCCGCAGCCCTAATACTTTTCTAAGCCAAATACCGCAGGTCAGAAGCCCCAAGAAGGACCCCGAAGTAGAAAGATCTGACCGGTAGATGGATATCTCTAAGAAAGATACAAATAGCTGCACCATTCATATAGTCGTTAGTTCCCAGACTGAAAATGAGCTGAATAGTCGTATCTCCTTTCCTCGTGAGATCGATTTATTCGACTACCAGATATTGTCTTGGTTTGAACTTAATTATTCTTCCGGCTTCTGCGTTCTAAGCGACTCATATTGCTACCAGACCGCGTGTACTGTCTTCAAAATGGGAAAGGGCTCATAGACAAAAAAGCTCCCTGTATATAGTCAGGTAGCCCTTCCGGAGATGGTTTTAGAGACCTCCATGCAACAACGAGTGTTTATCGTCTACCACAAGTACATTATCCCTAACCGTACCGGAGTCTTTCGGCCACGTTTATCAGATCTTCCTGTTTGTCTCCTTCCTTCTCTGTACTGCCTGCGGACTGGATCTCTTTTCGTTTTCTGACGCTGTGAACTATCTTCTCGATAATCTTGAATTTCATCCTTATGTCTTTCTAGAAGCTTTTTCTTAACTGCGTCCCGTTCCGATAAGTCCCCTAGTATCTCATTGCGACCGTGCTGAAGAAGCATTTGTCTTAACTGGTCAGCGATCAGACCTTCATCTGTTGAAAAACGCAAGAGGTCGGCTGTTGTGTCATGCCCCATGGCGAGTGCTACATCGTATGGTGTTTTTCTATTGCCACTCTCTGCCTTGAGATCAGCTCCTCTTCTGAGAAGTAGCTGTATTAGATTATCATTTCCTAGAAGGGCGGCTAGGTGTAATGCTGTGAACCACTGCTCGACCCCTATATCGACTGGACCACTCGCGTTAGTACCGTTTTCTATGCAAATGGTTCCCGTGCACTTGGTATTTACGTCCACCCCATGATCCAAGAGCAGTTCCACCATTGCCAATGACCCTAGCATCCCTGCTATATGAAACATTCCAGCAGTGCCATGGGCCCTAAGGCTTCGTCTGATTTCATCGTTTCGAAATGAGATATCAAAATCTACCATGCCGTCAAACGTAGCGCCATTCTCCAGGAGCAATTTAAAAAGGTCGGCTTTGCGCAGTAATATTGCAAGTTGTAGTAAGGTTAGTTGGCCCTGGAGTTTTGCGTCCGCTTGAAAGTTTTCGGCAGCTTTACATGTACATTTTATCGATATAGAAGCTTGCGCATCAATATCTTCCTCGTGTAGAAGAATTTGCACCACGTCGCTTGCTCCACGACATATTGCAAGATGCGTTGCCGTAACATTTTTGATGGTAATGTCCAAATGCATATGATACAGGTCCTGGTAATCATGGCATTTGACCTCAATGGTAACCATGCCTGTTTGATGGAGCAATAACTTGTTCCTCGAGAGCAGACGTACTATCTCCTTAGACCCGCCCAAGGCAGCCAGATGCATGAGTCCATACTGAGCTACCAAATGGCACCAACAAGTTGGGTGGAATTGGTATTTAATGTCGATCCTCGTCAACTTGTCGATACTTGACGCACTTCCCGCGCTTCCGTAGAGCAGGCCAACACTTCCCTTGTCGCCCGACATTGTTGCAAGCTCCAGTGCTGTTGCTGTGACATTTATGTGAATAAACCCTCCCTCATGTTCCTGGTAAATATCAGCTTTCCATTTTGCACTCGTATCAGCTCCATTTTCAAGAAGCTCGCGTATAGATGATTGACTTCCGCGAATGCTTGCAAAGTGTAATGCTTGCCCCCCGATTTCTCCCCTTGCAGTATCACTCCTGGCAATGCCTATATTGCGTAATTTGCATTCTGCATTCACCTCAGCCCCAGACGAGACCAGAAGTTGCACCAGGCTTCCATTCCCATTCATGGCTGCAAAGTGAAGCGCAGTGTACTCGGCTCGTATATTGCCAGGACTATAGGGAATGGCATCGTTGTAGTCAATACTAGCTTTCAACTTAGAGTCGACGTTTGCCCCACGACTTATCAACAACTTTGACATTGCGTCGTCGGGCTGGGGATTGCTCGCTGGTAAGATTAGTGGCCTCCATTTAATATGTATCCGAGTAACGCCCGTCCCGGTCATGATGACCAAGGTAAATGAAATTGGTGCGTTAGGGTCAGCGCCGCTATCTAGGAGCAGCCGCGCCATGGGCATATTGTTCTTGGCAACTGCGAAATATAAAGCTGTCCCTCGGGCATGCGCAATGAAGCGAACCGTCTCAACTTTATAATCAAAGTCTATATTCCACGAAGCGTCAATATCCGTCTGGTTTTGGGACGCCGCCTTTTCGACCAATAATTGCGCTATATCCTTACCACTTAGCATTGTTGCGAGATGCAAAGGGTTTAGTACGGCTTGCTGCCCAGAGCCGTTAGTAAAACGGCAACTAATTCGAGGGTTACAATCACTTCGAAGTAAAGCTCGCACCACCTCCTCATGACCGGAAAGTATGGCTAAGTGTAATGGTGTGCACTCAGCTGGTATGTGCAATCCGTGGGAATTGAGTTTCGCCTGACATTTACGATCGGCAGTAATACCACGGTCCAGAAGCAGCTTTACTACCCCTGCGTGCTTACACTTCGAATTGCAAGTAAGCGCTATCAACTCGTCCTGTATCGCGAGTAGGTCTATAATATGGGACTGCGATTCTTTCAGGAGCATGATACCTGATAATTTCGGTATAGAACTTTGGCCATTTGACAGAATGTCAATACTTCCAGTTCTCTCAAAGCTACCGTCCACAATTTGCATTAGGGTATCGAGACTAATGCCACTCGCCGACGCTACCTCTTGAGTGGTTTTGCTGATCTCTTGGAACATCTCAATCTGTTTCTCCATTGAGGTAATATGTGCCGACCTCCCTGATTGTGTATTCGATAAAGGGTTGACAACCTGCGGGTTCGCGATGTCATGTCTTCTCAAAGAAGCGGAATGTAATGGTGTCCATCCGTTACCATCACTGGTATCTATATTGGCACCGTTTTCCACCAGTAGCTCTACGATATCCTGGTGCCCTTGACTGGCAGCGCAGTGGAGAGCTGTAAGACCGTTCTTGTCCCTCACGTCAACATCGAGGAGTGATTTGCCGCTTCCGAGTAGTATCTCGGCCACTTCTCGGTTACCCCTACAAGCTGCGATGTGCAGAGCAGTCCGATCGTCTTTGTCCCTTATACTGGGGTTCACCATGGCATTGCTCTTGCGCACGAGAACCCTTGCAACCTGCTGATAATCACTCAACGCCGTCAGATGAAGTGCCGTCTGTCCGCGGAAGTCTCTCGCATTCGCATTTGCTCCATTCTCGGCTAACCAACTGGCTACCTCCTGCTGTCCACTTAAGGCTGCCAAGTGGATCGCAGCCCGTCCATCAGAGTCACTTATATCAAGATTCGATCCGCCCTTGACGAGATTACTTGATAGTAGCTTTACTACTGTAAGATGGCCTCTCTCAGCGGCTGTATGCAGTGGTGTTCTGCCGCAATTGTCCACCTCATGAACATCCATTCCCTGATCAAGTAAACACTGCACGATGCTAGTCAAGCCGAAGGACGCGGCTACCTGCATGCTTGTCATGTCGCTGGTATAGTGTCGTGCGTAGCCGAGAGACTGTTGCTTTGCAGTGACGACTTGGGCTGAGGACGCCAATAGCTTCTTATTGTTAAGAAGCTTCAAGGTGAGTGCCTTGATGGCAGGCGTAAGATATGGAAGTTCCCGTATGTGGTCACCCCAATGCTGAGCAGCATATCTGAGAAGAGGATACTTGTCCAGCCTCACATCCAAATCCTTATCATCAAGGCAAGGACCAGAAGCAAATGCATCGTGCAGAATATACTTGAGACAAGTGACTGCGATCATTTCGTGCGCTTCGGCTCTGTCAATAATAGGATGGCGGCGGAAATAGTCGTACACAGCGTCATGTAATAGGCGAACTTTGTTGGTGCATGAATCAATGATGACCAATCCATCGCTTCCGTCCTCCAACCATCGTTGCGATTGCCACCGTGATTGAGATATGGATATTTCCTCGCTGTCAATGGCCACCGCAACTTTAAGTTCATCAATAGACATGTGCCGGAAGGTGCATGAGAGCCAAGACAGAATCTGTTCGACTCGTTGTCTATCATCCTTCTTCATTTCTTTAATTTTCTTAACCGTCTCTTCAAACATTTCATCCGCGCTCCGCAGCGGTTTATCGATAGACTTTTTAATATCGTTGATGCTTATTGATCTCGATACGTCGTCCACGCGAAGCTTGGCATATAGTAAACTAGATTTTGGTCAGCGTGATTCGGATTAGTCATGCTATGCTGTAGAATAAAACGTACAGCCCTTGAGCTCCTCTTACAAGACTTTCAGAAAGTCTTTCAGACAATTTTCCATCCTGTCTAATCTCGCTGTCCAGCCATCGCCACTTGGATATTCCCTGTTCAAAGCGGGCATGAACGTAGGCATGTACGTCGTTAGGGCTCTGCTCTATCTTGAGTTCTCTGGCGTCAATCCAATAATTACTTATCTCCTTAGATCGGTCGGTGCGCATAGTTATCATAAGGTTCACGTAGGTGCGTAATGGGCCTATTAGCTTGTCTTCGAACCTGTTTATATCCTCGCGCCATTCATCTAGAGCATCGATAACAACAAATACTCGAGTGAAACGCCTAATCTCGATTTGTAAAAGCCTCATGGCGTCATCAAATATCGGAGAAATGTGTCCATTATCGTAGCTCTTTTGAAGATCTTTAGAGCTTTCAGACATGTCGGGTCGTAGTTGGATCAATTGTCTAAGGAGGCTCTGTATGACATTGGTAGGGCTCTGGGTCATCTTGTCTTTGTAATCGCAATACACCCATGCCACCCCAATATTGCCATGTGCCCTTCTTAATTCATTCAAATAATCGACGGCAGTTGACCTGTTTTAACATCAAGTTAATTTCTGGTATTGTTTTGAATGAGTAAAAAAATGAATAAATAAAACGCACACCAGAAACGTCTTCCCAACACCACCTAGGCAGATAATTAGCAAACACAGTCTCAAACGTGAGTCTAGAAATTATTCTTACGAGGTCCGCGACACCAAAAGGTCTTTGGCGAGGCACCATTGCCAGACAGCCACCACTTAAAGTCTTCGGACTGGAGTACCCATTCTCCCGTCTTCACCAGTCTCTTGTCAACGATATCTTTATGCTTCGCTTCAGAATCGAGTGGCGAAAGCCATTCTAAGAATTTGCGTCGCCCCTCTCCTGTAAGATAGTCAGTATGCCTGTTTCATGAGCATCCGATTACACGAAAGTTGGCATTGCTATATTAGCAAGATATCTACCTAGAATATATTGATCCCCAATATGCGCTACTCCGTTGTTGGTTATTAGGCTATAGTTCCCCATGTCGTCAGGTCGTTACTCTTTATAGCCCGATGTGTAGTTATGCTGTCGGTCTAAAAAGGGATGTCGGGAATCATGAGGAAGCAGTAGGCAAGAATCCTGAGTTGTGAAAGACGGAATAGAGACGTTAAAAATCTCAATAATACTCATGAGGCATGAAACAGAGGCAAGTCTACCAAGCGCAACTAAATAAAAATCCAACAAAGCATAGAACGAGCCTCATTTCTAATTATTTATATAACAAAGTCAAAATCAAGCCCCCAACACGTAACAAATAGTCACCGCATCGAACATTGAACAATAATGCCACGTAACGAGCATATCATTTCCAATTACATCCAACCGTTACAAGTGCAAGTTCGGGTTGAAAACTTCCACAAATACCTATCTTCGATATCAATCATGAGCCTGAAGGTAAGGCAAAGTTAGGCCCATTCATAATTGCCATGCATGACTCGCGAATTACACTCCAATTTGGGAGCCGCATGTGGAGTCTTTATCGTTAGTACTGAAGAATATTAGCATTGGTCCAAAAAGGCATTTTCTGGGCCTGAAGTTTATGGTAAGCGATAAGGCAATAGATAGCGAGGCGTAGCCTATAGCTACGCCTTGAAAATTCTGAAAGCAGGAGGTACCCCGTAGCTGCTGATGTCGTTTAAATCCTTACCTAAGCGCGCAGTTGTCAATTCTGTCATTTTGATCAAGGCTGATCATCGGTATCTCCTGACCACTCGATGGACATGTGAATAATATTACATATGCAACCACAGCCACGACTCAGAACACTATTCGATTCTGTGCACAAGGACCGGAGTGCCCGAGGACACCGTATCGTCCTGATTGGCAACCAGCATATCTTCTAGCCAACTGGAGCGGAGAGTTTAGAAATATGGGAAATGATTTCGCATTTCTAGCTGAAACATTTTCCCTTCGGCATATAGTAGCATGTATAGCCTCAAACATGCTACACTTGAGCAAATTACAGGATACTTGTAAGGCCAATGCCAACACCGCGCTCATTTTTAGTGCAGCATGTCGCATGGTATGTTAATGAGTTCGTTCTACAAATCATATCGTGAGTGATTGTTAATCAGTCATATTCTCTTTGCTTGGTGACTCAAAAAGGATCTAGAGAGAAGGTCGCGATCTCGCTATACAGATCTCATGCCGTTAAGGGTGATTAGCCCCGCTGTGGCACTTGCTATTTCCGTGGCCAATAAAATCTATGAACAGTCATGTAACTGTGAATGTTCCTCATGGGGTAGCATTAGGCTTCAATGTGTTAATGTAGGAACCTAAAAGATAATTTTGCACGTTAAGCCGTCGACTATACCAGATTCAGCCTCATGAGAAATATGTACCTGTCAGACTCTCGCGAAGCCTCGCGATACCTACAGCTGCATACCGCCTCCCTAGAGTGACAGAACAAAGAGGGCATTTTGTATATAGATCTCTAGCTTGTAGATGTAGATGTTAGAGCTCCTTGTGCGACAACAAGTATTCAAGACTTACCTCTACGTTGCCTTCAGTATCCAGAGGTCGTGACAGTACCCAACGTATATCAGAGACTATGCGGGATTTTCATAAGTACCTAATCTTTCGATTTTGAGCCTCTAGCTGAGTACTCTGCTATAGGAATTGAGCGTGTGCATACATGCCAGAGGAGATGTTCTCGGCCATTGTTGGAGCAAATTTTGAGGTCCTACAGGTATATTGAATACACAAGAATAGCACTACCTTGGGCGCCAGCGTTCTCCCAATGATTTTACGCCAGCACTTTTCACGCAGATAGGCAGGGCGAAAGGACAAATGCGGCTCATCAGGTCAATAGCACCAAAGTTCCCTATTCTTAGCAGAATTCACGTCAAGGGTATAGCAGGGGACATAATTCTAAGGGATGCGGCGTCTTTGACCAAAAGTGGTGTACTTCGCAGTTATCTGTTGCTAACCCGGCGTATAAAATCAGGACTGAATCACGACCAACTATGATTTCAGGTAAAATAGCAAGCATGTCATCTTTTCACCATTAAGAGTTTCGACACGGACTAGCATTGTGACAGCGAGATTCGTTTGGCTTAGATCATCCATTTCATTCATTCATTTTCCTACACAATGTCGGTTTCTAGATCCCAAGTGGGCGATCACGGCACCAGAGGATCATTTGGTGCAATTATCGCCTTTTTGGAACATCTTCATATCAGCAGGCGTTTTGGAAATGAGACTCTCCCATATCACCTGAAAGTAAGAGTCCTCAAGCTCCGCCTCTGTCGATGGCACGATAGAATGGCGGCCGGAGGGATTGGCGGGGCTGATGACGACTCCGTACGAGTCCACCTAAGTTCAATCGACCTTCCGTCCGGCGAGAAGGTCGATCCTCAAACTAGAGAAATCTTGAATTTCGATAACTGGATGATCAAGGAGATAGATTGGCTCTCGCAGAAACATTACACCCCCGGCCCGAGAAAACCAGGACGAATAAGTCTTGACGAAACTGGACTCAACAAACTCATCGCGCACATCTCCAACGTTGCTGAAAAACTAGAAGAACTTATTCAGCCTACCAAAGCAGACGGCAATAAAGACCAACTGAGTGGCATGCGCCTCAAAGATGCGAACCATATCAACGGTCGCCCCGAAGCCAACCCGAAAGAATTGCAGATTCTTGAACAAGTTGCAGCACAAGTCGATCCGAAATTTGCTAGCTTAGTTGCTTTTCGAGACGGCCATCAGTATACAAATACACAGATTGAAGGCGCTGCACAGACTGGTGATGATTTCGCCGATGGGTGGGAGAAGGGAGCGGTTGGAAATTCTCACAAGTACCACGACACTGTAGTGGGAAGTAAGGGGATCGCCCTCGTGGGAAATAAATATGGTGGGCCGTCCATATTTGCGGGGTTGAAGAGTCATCGATTTTGATCCATCACACAAGCAGATCATAGGCCTGTACTGCAGTATGTGGATAAAATTTCCCCGAGACGCAATATATTTCATTTGTCTATCTCAGCAATTTGATCTCCTGTTCGATGCATCGAAGCCTAAACAAAAGCCTGAGCTTGGTAGTAGTTACTCAACTTTCTTGTCGGAGATCGCCTTTAAGTATGCAGCCAGTTCACCTAAATAATTCCGCGGAGCGGCTTCGATTGCTTTTATTAGTGCACCCATTAGAGACAGTGTGGTCCACCTCTATAGATAAAACTTTGGCGTACTAGATCCGACTGATCACTTACCAGGTCTCGGGAAACGTGCCGAGATGATAGAAATTGCCGCCTAAAGGCCCCAGACGGGTGCATGCCGAGCATGCCAGCATATAGTCGTAACACTGCATAACGGGATGGGGAAGCTTTACAACAGGCCAGTATGTTATCCTAAATCCCTAGAAGGACGCAAACATGAATAAATCCCACGTAAGCAGTGTCAACAGGGTAGGGCGGCTATAACATAATGTGCTCAGTACGGCGCCGCGGTCATTCAATGGGCCGTCGGGTTTTCACCACGCACCACCCGTCATTGTATACAGACTGAGGAGATATGTATTGATATTCTCACTGAAGTCTGTAAATAGTTAACGTTAGAAAGAGAAGTTTGTATCAATTTAGAATCTTTTCCAGGCCATGACTACTCAATTCTACAAGTAATGTTTTGCAACACCACTGCTATCTCCAATGATTCCTATCGATAAAGTAGGTATATGTGGTATTTAAGCACACTGCCACTTAAAAGAGGGTTTTAATACTTTCAATAACACTGCCCCTCTCTAGAATTTTGATTACTTTTATTTTTATTACCCAGTATTTTCTGAGTAAACCTTCTCACTATACTACTTGACAATGTCCGATCCATTTAGTATTACCGCTGGCGCCATTGGTATTGCCACAGCCTTCACTGCTTGCATCGACTGTTTCAACTATGTCCAGCTTGGGCGTCATTTTGGACGAGACTTTCAGACGTGTTCACTCCTCCTGGCTTGTGCGAAAATACGCCTAGCTCGCTGGGGGGAAGCTGTTCACATCGACAAGGATCCTATGCTAAATAGGCTGGATGCGACTTTCGAAGAGACCCAAATGGCAAAGGAAGCACTGTTACAGATTCTCATACTTTTCGCGGACACGGAAAAGATATCGAAGAGACACAAGCTGAGTGCAAAAGCCGGGGCTGATCTGACGATACTCAAAACGAATGAATTGGATCTAGCCATTGCTGCGTTGAGCAATCAGATGAAGAAAAGGGCAATCAAGAGACAAAAGACCAGCAATCTCTTCAGACTTACTGGCTGGGCTATATATCAGAGAGTCGAATTCCAAGAGTTAATCACTAATATCACCTCGCTCATCGAAAACCTTGAGAACCTCTTCCCTGCTCCAAAATCTCAACTCAAAAAATCCGAGGAAAGAATTCAGAATGGCAGCGGGCTACTTCTCGAATCGCCAAGCGAATCGCTAGGGGTTACTTCTTGCAACGTTGATTACAGAAATCAGGCAGCCCCTGTCCTCCCTGGCCATTATTATACTGACCTCGCGGTCGACGGAAAGGCCCAGATTGGTGACTCCTTTAGTGACAACTGGGGGGGAACGCGAGGTGTTTCTCACAGATATGATGGTGTGCAGGTTTGCAGGAATGGCAAAGCTCTCATTGGAAATAAGTTTGGTGGCAAGGGTTTCTGGGATAATTAATGGAAATTTAATTTGACTGTCTAAGACATCGAAATTGTAAGAGGGGAGCTGTGGGCCATGTTAATGGACTAGATTCAATCGGGCGGCGATATCGTGCGATTTCATGATTTGTTAGGCCCATACTTAATTATACTCAATTAGCTAGAAGCTCTCGTGACATATGATAACCATGCTTTATTGATATAGTTCAAGTAACTCCAAGTAATCACCTATTTTTATAGGAATTGTATAGCTTCTGATCTTGATTCGTAGTTTGGCTCGAGCCTTCCAAACTTCGGTCGCAGGGATACTTGGTCACAGTCTCGGTAGATGGTTTGATCCATCTGTTACAATTCAAGGTTGTAGGTGTATTAGCCGATCAAGTTGTCAGCCGATATAAGTAGATTGGGGTTAGAGTTGGAGGGGTTTGGCTGGCTGTGATGGCCGGCCCCACTTGAAGAACAAGGGCCACGTGAGCCCGAGCTTTTGGACGGGAATTAGGTAGGTCGTCAATTCAACACTTTTCAACTGTACCGATCATGATAGTCTCTGTTCCCATCACTGCAAGTAACATGATATATCTCTAGAATGCTTGGAGCCAATGTCAGTCGTGCGTTTGAGTAACACTCTCCTTGCTGTTTCTGGTGTAGCTGATGCATGCTAGGTCAATCAGGAGAAGCCAGCCGCCCACGCCAGCTTGAAAGAAGGGGCCACTACCCGAATCGACTACCAACTATTTCTCGACCCCAACGTCTCGAGCGATTTGTGCAGAGATCTTCAAATTCCATACAGTGACAGAGCTGCCTCGAAGCGATTCAAAACTGAGACCCTAGAGACCCAGGGTCAAACGAGCGCTACACCGCTGTGCTTTACGTCTGGCCGCCCATTCCCTATACTATCTAACCGATGCCATAACGAAGTTCAGTGTTCGTACTAAACTGAATCAGCCTGCTGGATCGACGGTCATCGAATTCATAGGAACGCTTGGCACCATTACGTTATAACGCTCTTATAAATTACATTTATCTCGGTCTGGCAGATGGTTGGGCCAAGGGTCCAAGGGTAGAAAATATTCCAGGAAAGTGACGCTCCCACCTATACATAGTATAGAGCTGGAGATGCTAGATCCACGGGCCGTACCGCTCGGAACGCCTAACGTTGAGGCAATTCCGCGCATGCTCACAAAGTACCTAGTGTATGCTGATGCCTTTGGATGGAAAAGCATCGGCATGATCCGAGCTTTCAGGGATAGCCCCGGTAACTACCCTTGCGCCTGTGGAAACCAAACCACTACTGTACCAAGTACCTACCCCGAAGATTAAAATAAGATCGAAATATTCGGCAGCAAGGCAGAGGTGTTTAGCTAAACTCACCCCTCCGAGGACTGTCTAAAGACAGCAGGCGGTGACCTTTCCGACCCAAGCGACTTGGGCGGCAACCTATTATGGCGACAAAGGCCGACTCTATACCTCAACGTGGTGTTTCTAGCCCACCTGCGTCTGCCACCCTTTTTGGCTGGGGACGCCACCAATTTCCCATTTATATATAGTCAACATACGCCACTTTAGCGGTACACAGCTAAATCTACGGCAAGGGCTATACATCGGCCTTAGGTGCTTGGGCATCGGGCTGCTTGTTTACAGTAACTTAACTAATAAATCAACAGCGGTTATTAGTATAAACAAATCATATGCTATCTAGTAGTTCAAAGGTTATACGAGCACTTAGTTATACTTAACTTTATAAATAAACACGTTTTATACGTTGTATAGCCACGGGAGAACCATGGAATACAGGATTTAGGGAGGCACTTCGTCTGCTTAATTATATATGCATGTATGCAGGCGGGAAGTTGGTGGCATCCCCAGCCAAAAGGTGTGGCAGACGCAGGTGCGCTAGGTGTTTCTGTAAAACTTACGCTTTTCAAAATTTATGGCGGAAGTAACTAAGTGGCAAGGATGTCGATACGAGAGCGTAACGTAATGTACGAATTAGCCTCAGCGCACGTACTTTCGAGGTTATGCCAAAAGCATCGGCGTTAGCGCACCTAAAATTCTTAAGGTTTAAATGAAAGAATAAGACCGGACACAGATATTAACCGGCACGGAACAAACTTGCTCTTACATCAAATACTATATCCTTGAACCCGTCATCTCACGAAAGAGCTTGTGAAAAAGCAGAAAATACCATCACAACTCGATTAAGCTAACCGTATATTGGTGTATCCATCATTTCGAATACCGACCTGAGCCCGAGACAACAAGTAACCCAACTACCGACGTATTCGCCTTGGCTGATTCGTCCCAAGCCTGCCTCAAGAACTCTGAAGCAATTCGTGTTTGACGATATAGCAGGATCAATTCGTAATGGCCTCGCAAAAGAGTCATCGAGCCGACGCGAAGGCTCGTCCTGCGACTCCTGAGTTTGTGAGGCTACGTATTCGCAATAACGAAGCATGGGAAGACATCGCACGCAAAGAAGATGTAGTTCTGCAACGGGCCATGAACCTTGCGATGATGGAACCAAACATACAACCAAGGGATAAAATCTTGCTGCGCATGAGAACAGACGCCGAAGCCGATACCCGTCTAACACAACATAGCCGCTCAGCGTATACCCCTTGCAGCATCGGATTCCCATCGGGGCAGGTAGAGTCGCACAACGCTCAGAGAGTGGCTCGTAACTGCTTTAATATAACAATAGGGCTATATATATTCGATGACGGGCAACGATTTCCTTACAACCGTGCTATCCCCTTGGAAGCCTGGCTATGGCGACAATGGTTCAGGCCATACAGTACTGATATCGAAGCTGGGCGGACTTTCATGAAGATATTCGCTGCAAAATATGACATTAAAGATTACAAGAGCTCAGAAGCACAGCTAGACGATCTCATCAATGTTCATTGTAACGTCTGCGAGCAGTCCGAGAGGCTTAGGGACATCGCATGTCTTGAAGCGGGCCCAGACTTGCTCCCACTAATGAAAGGACCACTGCGCGGTCCTCACTGGGGCAATTTAAATGCGAGAGAAGCTAAAGATGAATGCTGGAGGCATACGCTTCTAATACAACCTCTGTTTCGCGCGATGTTTATGGTGCTTATGCGCCCCGATACAATAATGCCCACGCCTAGAGGCATCAAGTGGATAGCCGATATACCGGTTCGACTTATCTTAACGGGCATTACAGAAGGATTAAGCGCTCCAATATCATTCGAAGAAATACGAGAATACTCAAAAGGGACTCCTTATAAACCTGGCGACCAAACCATCACAACTACGTTAGACGTCGCTACAAAGTTCATCTTACGCCTGGAACAACGCGAAATCGATGCCTTTGGCATCCAACCAAATCTCTGTCGGTTAATCACCGAGATATCGCCACCATGGATATTGGAATATCGGGAGAAGGCAAAATGGCTTGGCTGGGTAGAAGAGAGAGATGGGAGACTCGATGAGCTGTCTCCACGAAGCTCCGAATGGATCGACCGTACAATCTTTCCAAAATGGTTAGGGGAAGGCGCTCTTCAAACCAGTACGTTATCTCAAGAGTCCTCATTTCTCTATAATAGTAGTTTTTGGGGCTGAAAGTTTCCTTTCGGGACAATATGGTGTCTCGAGAGAATGCAAAGCTCCCCAAATCTAGCCTCCCTACACCTGAAAGAATAACCACTGACCCTAGAGAACTATAGTGCATAGAACGAGAGATCTGCTGCAAGATAGGAGGTATCAAGATCCTGAACCGTATACGGAAGACTGGTGGTGGGATCCTCAAGAGGTCCCCGAATCGGCCACCCGTGATACTGAGGTTTGGAAGCGCATTACAAAGGAGCAAAAATCCCGGGATGAGGAAATTAAAAGCATGACAATCGCGGAGTATCATCAAATGACGTCTCATACGCTGCGATATTAGCTGAACGGATGAGTCCGATCGTGCCCATCCGAACAAGAGCTAGTCATGGAGCTCGAAATCACTATGCAGCAGATCTAATTCCTGACCCAGTTCGTTATCTGTCAGTTTTCTTGTCTTAAGAGTGGCTAGGTCTTAATATCAACAAATATTACGCTATGCACATCTCAGAGGTAGCCAATGCTTCTGAGTACCTAATAGCACTCGCCACAACGGCTGCACGAAGGCATTTGCGAATAGCTAGAGGCTCTTGCTATTTAAAATGGTATTAAAAGTCAACAGTTCGCTTTCAGTCTATCGTATACTAAATACTGTAAACGCAATTCTGTTTTATGCTACCATACAGCCCAAAGAAGCCCCTAGGCTTGTCCGGCTGCGAGAGAATAGAGTGAGAACCCAACTTACGCACCAATGAGCTGCACAGAGGCTATCAGATATGGAGGGCCCAAACCACGTGCACGAATCCCTCATTACATTGTCCTCAAGCTTTACCAAGTCCGCACGGAACTCGCGTAAATAGACATTGGTCTTCAAGCCCTTTTTCACATTGATATAAAGTTTCATAGCCGGGGAATGAAACTTGATTTGGGTCTGATTTGCGACAATATACGCCGAGCATAGTAGAGCATTTCAAGCGAAGCCCGACATAACAATGCCTCTACCCCGCACACTATTCAACTACCTCCCACTCAAGCGTGGGCAAATCCGGCTCCTCCAGCCATCAATTAACACCAACGATATCACTTGGTCTCTCACCACCGTCTCGCTTCAGGGACAATACTTCGATGCCTTGTCATACTGTTGGGGAGACCAAAGCCAGACATTTTCACATGTCTGCAACGATCAGGAGCTCCTGATCCACCAAAACTTGAAAGCCGCCCTTCCATACCTGGTGAGATGTCACAAGGGCTAGTGTTTAGGGCTTGGAATAGTATTCAATTATTGCGATAATCTTCTTGGGCATCAAGGAGGCATTCAAGTCTGCTTTCTTTCTGTCCTTCGCGGCAAACCTAGGTCTATATATACACGAATAGCTTCGCATTTACTTGCCTAGATAATTCAGGTCCGTTTCGCAGCATTAGCAAACACGGGAAACCCCGAACCGCAGCTCAAATACCGACTTGCAGATTGGTGTCACGATATTGCCGACCAAGCCCTGGTAGGCGGGTAGTTGTTGTTACGCAGTCTAATGGCAGAGTGTGCCTTTGGAATGGGGGGGTTTTCCACAACTCGATAATGATGAAGTTCGCGAAACGTTAGAATTAGTCAGTACTATGACATTACATGCGGATTTTGGCGCCTTTCTCAATGGTCGTCGTCTGTTTAGTACATCTAGGGGAAGGTTTGGGGCCAGGCCAGATACAGCTCAGCAAACAGATCCCGTATGTATTCTCAACTGCTCTCGGGTACGAGAGATAGACAGCAATGATTGCCAATTGAGCTATCGCTTGGTGGGCCCTGCGTACGTCCATGGGATGATGGAAGGTCAAATTGAAGGTTTAGGACACGAAGAACAAATCTTCAGGATTATTTGAAGTATTGTCAGAATGGTCATAATGGGTTCAGCAATGAAAAGGCGACCTCATTAGTAATATCCTCAGTTGTAAATATTCTATTAAGTAGGCAAGTATGCCCGCAGTGGCCAATATTCTATGGCATTAGTACTTTGCCTGACCGTACGTGTCAGGATCTCTGGTGTTACAGGGTACGTATAAGCTCTATTGTTGCCCGAAGAGGTCTATCCACCTATCAATATCACCCTGCAGAATAAATCTCAAATTTGTTCGTTGTAAATTTGCAGGTGTTGGGCGATCATCTATTGATTAAGACTGTTCAAGGACAATATGTTCAACTATAACAGAAGGAGAAAAAGAACTAAATGAGCAAAATATACAACTAGGAATAAATGAATGCCGTTTCGTGTCGTTGGAATTGTAATTGACGTATTATAGATCCCTTTTGCGGATCGGTCATAGGAAATCAGCGCATTCTTTAAAAGCAGTCAATATCGTATTTGGATATTGATTGAGTTTTGTTTGTGTAAATGAGTGTGTATTTATTTGAGTCTACTAAAATGAGAGATCACTTAGACTGTAGGTAAGCCAATCTAGACCTAAAGACAGAAAGAAATCATAAAGAAATAAAAAAGGCAAATGGGGCGAAATGGGAAGAAGAAGGCATGGGGCTAAGACAAAAAATGCGAGCCAAACATCTTTTGGAAAGGGGATAAGAACACAGAATACTGGCTGAGGCGCTTAGGGTTGCGCTGATTGCGCCCACCACCACAGCTACCACAGAACTGGTGGTGGCAGACCGGGCATTTTCCAAATTTGAACTCCCTAGACTGTTCACAAAGACAGCACCAGTAAGAGTTACCCATATTGACTTTTGAAGTGTTTAATGAGGCCGAAGGTAAGATATTTCTAAGAGCTGTTGTCGTAGAATAGGTGACTTTTGGTTTTAATTTTGTTGAGATTTACTGATAATTATGATGATGATGATCGTTGTTAACATTTTCAGATAACTTTAGTAACAGCCTATATATATACTACTTTTGCCTACAAGCATGTCTTTTCTTAAATGGAAACATATTGCTTTTAACAACATATTATAAAAGTTTTGTTTTAACACTCTTATAAACTTCATGAAAACGTCTATATGCATTACAACGTTTCTTTTATGGCTTAAACAGGGACCTTATGCTTTTGTATGTTGTAAAGAAAAGATGTAAGGCCGGATTCTTAACGTTGAATAATGTGCTTGTAGTCTAGAGCGTCAGCCGCGTATCCATATTCAGCTAGTGCTGTCTCCATAAAGACTTCTCTTTAGCTATTAAGGAACAACGTTTTATCATCCAAAACAATACTCGGTATAAGGGGCTGTGTGTAGATCCTACTTGTATGTGTGTGTGGACCCACGTTAGTGTTAGTGGGCAGGGGTGGCTGTCGCAGGCGGTGGTGACCCCAGCCAATCTGTAACACTCAGCTTACTTGTGAGAACCATCATGCGATGTGCCCATGAAATTCATTTCTTAACACTTATATCGACATCATCGCTGCCGGATTTTCTCCATCGTATTTGATAGTATCGAAGAAAGGTGGAAGTACTTACCAGATAAGAACCACGAGACGTTTATGGGGCGTAAGGTCCCCAGCTAGGAAACTTCCGCTCACAGGAATTCCAGTTCCATCCTAGGATCGAAATCTACTCTTCTAACAATGAATGTACAGGCTTGCCTTTACCTAATTGAACATATTTATACCTTTTGTCTTCATGAATTCTATCCACGGGATCTCTCGGTGGGCAAGGGAGGGACTAATAGTCAGTATCGAGATCTGAAAATTCCATCGGTAAACAGGAGAGTTAACAGTTTATTTACAGTCACGTAAAGAAAGTGCCGAAGACGTATTCGTCCACTCCAGGCTAGACGATGGGCCGGACACACTCGCTATCCGCCTCGTCTTACTTGAAAATGACAGTAAAGGTAGCGTCTTACGATGTACGCTACAAGATGTCAACCTAGCTGCCAATCCCGCTGTCCGCTATGAGGCGGTCTCGTATTCATGGCGGAAAGACATGCTTAATAACCATGAGCTGCTGTCCGATCTGTTTCCGGACAGGTACTCAGAATATGAGAGGCAGGAGGCCGACGAGGACATGAAGCTACTACTCTGCAACGGAAAGCACATGAAGATCCACGCAAACCTATACGAGTTCCTCGTGCGCCTACGCGCTCAGAAGAGGGACCTGCCACTATGGATCGATGCTATCTGTATCGATCAGAATGAGAACGACCCCGTGGTCCGCAAGGAGAAACTCAAGCAGCTGAGCATAATGGGCAAGATATACGAGAGCGCCGAAACGGTGCTCATCTGGCTAGGCGAGACTGGAAACGTTAGGTATACCTTTGAAAAAACTATCGACTACGTCATGCAGATGCCGGCGGAATACGAACCATACGATACTGAATTCGATATATGGAAAGTGCACAAGAGAAAGGCACCTTTAAGGCTCGCGCGGTACTTGGATGGAAGCGATATCATGAGCCTCGCTCGCTTGGTAAACAGGGATTATTTTCAGAGATCGTGGGTGATACAACAGATCATTCTCGCGCGAAGACTCGTCTTCTACCTCGGAGGTATCGAGGTTTCACCCGACAAATTGTTAGGTGCCATCTGCACCATGAATGCTTGTGACCTGGTTCCCCATACCACCGCCGTGAGCCCGGCCGAAGCAAGCGGGTCAGGCTTCAAAGCTATCCCTCATATGATGCGGGCGCGAACCGAGCGAACCGACCTGAGGCGGCAAGCCGTCTGGTCGTTTCGAGATTACCTTTTTTTGTGCCGCGATCGTCAAGCTTTTCGCGCCGAGGATAAAGTCTTTGCTATTCTAGGTCTCGTGGAAGCCAAGATGCGTGAGCGACTTACCCGCGGCGCGATTGCGAGCGACGGCAGGACGGTCCTGCATAGACTCTATACCAACTGCGCCGTGATCCTAGCTAATGAGCAAGGTTGGCCATATACCTTATCTCTCGTCGCATGCGGCGCAGCGAGAACACCGGATCTTCCGTCTTGGGTTCCTGATCTAAGGGTTCCGCTGAAACCAAAGCCATTCTGGTACTACGGATGCAAGCACTTCCGTGCCGCAAGCTCAATGAGTGGTGACTTTACCGTGACAGAGGGTGCCTCGGACCATCCAGAATCATCAGAAGAGATTCCCTCATCGCACGCATTAGCTTTCGGTGCCACGCTCACACTTCAGGTTGCTCACGTGGACGAAATCGTACAAGTCGGCGAATCGGGTGCGGAAATCCTACCTACCCAGATCAAGTATGCTCGAGGACATATTCTCGACCTGGTCACAAACCTAGGACGACACTACGCGGGGACCTCAGAGCTAAGCATGAACGCAGTTATGCGCACTTTTACCGCCGACATATTCGAGCGAGACCGCAAGATCCCACTCCCAAAACTGCGCCGAGCGTTCCTCGGGTGGTTCGCTACCCTGGTTTCCAATATGAGTTTTGAGCCATCGAAGACGCGGCCAGAAGACAGCGTCTTCCGCAAAACAGCGAAAGGGCGTCTTGCTGTCCAGATACATGACACAACCGCCATCAACGGCACGGACATCGAGGATGTAGACGCGGCAGTCCAGCGATTTGTCGACGTGCACAATACCCCCGAATTCCCATTTCACCGACAGCTTACGTCGGGCGGAGCTGTTAGCAGCGCAAATAACGACGGTAAGGCCGATCTTATCATCGTAGGAGAGGAGCTCGTAGGGGTTGACATCACGGACACTATGGACGAGCAGCTAAATCGGCGCATGGGAGAAGATAATAAAAAGGTGAAAGACAGGCGAAGACGCCTCGTCACGGCTTGGGAAGCCAATGATGCGCGTCTCTTCTGGCAATATCAAGAACAGCAGATCGGGAGCGTATCTTGGGTCACGAACGCGATGCTCCAAAACCGCCGCGTGTTCCGCACCAAGGACCGTAACCTTATTGGTTTGGGCCCGCAAGATATCAGGCGTGGTGATCTTGTGTGTCTCGTCGCGGGCACGGATATCCCGTTCATTTTTCGCAGACACGGCACACCTGAGGCTGATACGCCAGACGGCGGAGCGGTAAGAAATGTCAAACTAGTAGGAACCGCATATGTTCATAGCATCATGTATGGAGAGTTCATGAAGAATAATACTTGTAAGTTCAATCAGTGGGCAATACGGTAGTCGAGACTGTTTGATGGACACAAAAATACACATATATGTCTAAATTAAGAGAATAAAAATATAAGTGAAAAAAGAAAAAAAACTGACGATAGTCGTAACTAGCTTAACTACCAATCCGGTGGAGCGAATCTTATGGCGGCTATGAGAAGTAAATTCGAAGACTGCCTCGACATAAATTAAGAACTTAACCGTCCACGCCTCATGACCGCCTCACCAACATCACTAACTGATCATTTCCGATCTGATAATAAACAACGACATCAACAAATACTATGACTATTTATTGATAGCTTCCTGGATTTCTTTTAATAAGAGAACAACTACTATGCAAGACCTACAAAGTACTCTTGAGGAACATACTACACATCGGCCCTAACACTCTCGACTTAAGCATGAAGCTTGCCTGCTACTCCTTCGACTTCGTGCTTGTTTCTATAAGGCTCAAATGCGCGGAGGTTGCTTTTATCACGTTCAAAAGCGAGGACCACCTGAAATGATTCACTCGGACAATTAATGCGGATTAAGGGGGCGTCAAAGCTGATGGAACCGCTGAAAAAGAGAAATCAAGAAGACGGAAAGATTAGAGATAACCTTTAATTATGTATTTCTCTTGAATGTTATTCGTACGCCAATATGGTATAAGACAAAGAAGTCTCGACATCTGCCACCTTCAAGCCAAACTGCTCAACTAGGTCACACGAACTAGTAGGTAGTAACATGAATCATCCTCTAGTCAGCCAGCCAGGTAAATGGAATAGTTATAACCTGCGCAAAAAAAAAAAAAAAAAAAAAAAAAAAAGTGCAAAACGTACAACACCAGGGATTCGCTGGTCGTCACCGACCCAACTACTAATC
>MU280274.1:0-55863 GCA_022385635.1 Xylaria scruposa | reverse complement strand
TTAATTAATTAATTAATAATAAATTATTTAATTATATTATTAAATTATATAAAATATAAATTATTAAATAATTATAAATAAATTAAAATTTAAATTAAAAATAATATAAAATTAAAATTTAATATAATTATTAATAATATTAAATTAATTTATTATAATTAATAAATATAATTTTTATTAAATAATTTTAAAATATTTAATTAAAAATATATTTAAAATATAAAAATATTAATATTAAATATTAAAATAATTATATAAAAAAAAATATATATATATTTAATATTAATAAATTTATAATAAATATATATTTTTTATAAAAAAATTATAATAAAATAAAAATTAAAATTAAATATATAATTTTAAATAAAAAATTAATATTTTTTATTTAAAAATCTTTATAACTTTAGTTTTAATTACTTATATATAATAAATAAATAAGTGGGCAAGGGGCACTTAATATAATATCGTTATTATTACCTTAAAAAAAAAAAGGCCGGCCATGACCTTAAAAACGACGTCTTGCGGTACAAAGAGGCGGCTACCAGGATACTACAGATTACCTTACGGCTCCAGAGCCCTAGGCTAACCCGGTAGCTCATGCTTGTTATAAGCTGACCACGATAAGGAATAACATGCGGGAAAGTAACGACGGGGTAAAGGTTTATTGCGCACGCTTTAGCGAGGCCTCGTAGGTTTTTGTATAGTATTATTGTTTTTATATATAAGAGTTTTCGCTGATTGTCCTAGGTTGGGTGTGAATGGTTCACAGCTTACACTCCTTCAAGGCGAGCGTGGGCCGTATAATCCTCGCGCCCCGATGTGGTTCGCAGCTGCTCTCCCCATTACGCCCTCGCGCCGACACGGCTGCATTCTTACTACTTGGACCTGGGATCGCTTTATAGACAAGCAAGTCCTGCGCAGCGAAATGCTTGCGCTCTTACTGTAGCTCGAGGTCGCCGGCAATCGCAAGGCCCGTAGGGGCAAGAATTATATAGGGATAACTGTAAGTATAAGTCACAGTAGCGCCAGGCAAGCTGTCACTAAAATAGAAAGCTTTACCGTTCTTAAGGTCAGGTGCTCCTATTTTAAATACGCTAAAAATTAAAATGCTTCACATTTTAATTTTAATGATTAGATGCATATTATTTATGCTAATAAGAATTTATCCCACTTTTATAAAGTTTTAAGAGGTCTGGTATTAATTTCTCAAGCTTTACTTTTTTTCACACTTAATTATTGTTGCTAATACATGTTTAGGAAAGGTAAAGCTTTCCAATTACCTTTTTTGGTTGTCTTTCACCTGTGCTCAAGCACGTGTTCTTGAGATCCGCGACGAAACGTCTGGTCTGAATACTGTCTCCGTTCGAGAAGTGCTAAAGGACACCCCGCCTGAAGAAGAGCATGATCAAACGATGAAGGAGCTGGTCACCTGGGCTGTGTTCACTGACGGCGACAACGAGCTGAACGTAACGGCTAAACATACGGAAACGACAAACAATAAATATAAGCGGCTCTGGAATACTTCGGATCGAATACTTCGTACACACAGGAGAGTGAGATTTAAAAGGAGTAGTGAGGACATCAGATGAGGCGTGTGGCAGACGCAGCTGGGATAGAATTCTGAAGGAGGAGGAGTAGGAGATGCTCTGCCTTGTTCAAGTTCGATGGTTTTTGTTTTGTTGTTCTTGTTCTTGTTGTATACCTAGGTATGTATGTAATTTACTAAGACCCGTTATAAGTTAGCTGGAGCCATCACCAGCCACTTGCGGCTGTGTATCATAGTCTTGTTGTAGGAGGAGCACTGCCTTCAATGTTCTTTGCGATGTGATGTGCGACAAGACGATAAGTTCTAGAGCAACAACAGAACATCGTTTATATATCGCGGTTATAAGAAACGAACGTCCTGGCCAGTTATTATAGCATAGAAATGGCCCAAACCTTTCGCATTGGATTGGTATAAGACATCCCATGGCATGTACTGGGCTTAGGGATAATCCATAACGAAGTCTTCGGCCCCGTGCAATGAATGCGGGAAAATAGGCACCAACAGCGATGATCATGTAGCAGGCTGACAGCTACGCGACTTTGCGCATCCAGTTGTATATCTTAAGCTCATTGGACCTAGAGACGCGGTGATCTGAGATTCTAAGAAAAGGGACAAGTCAGCTCATGGACATTATACATTTCACCTCTGAGAAAACATCAAAAGGAGGCTGGATGAAAACTCGTCTTATTCATTAGCAAAATTTTGGCATAGGACGGGGAGTTGTTTCACAGAGGGTTCGACACACAATGCACCCAGTTAAATTGATCCAGAGAGTTAAGATATCGCTAATACAGGCAATTTTATAGGAAACGTTGTGTTAAGCTTAAGTACTCGCTATCGGACAGGGTTATTATAGGGGAGCATTTTGAAGGACCTACTACTATACGTATACAAGTTCACTAGGAGAGGCATGCAACTTATATTCGCCTCGTTGCTTACTGGACTTGATCATTGTTCGTTCTCTTCTTATTTGAAACGCTTCATAGAGATAGGTACAAATAGCAAATTTCCCACTCTTACCAGCATCTCTTAGATACTCACAAAGTGTGTCGTAAAACTGTTTTCCCAAGCTATGCCAAAGGAAATCACCATCAAAAGCTTCCATATAGCTTCTATGCATTTTCGCTTGTTATCTCATAATTTTTCGATGTGCTGCGGTTCTTCGCTTGAACCTTTGAAAGCATCATGTCTTCATGCATGTGCGTGTTCCTACTTTTATGTGGCACTGGCACTTACTGGGGCTGGGGCTGGGGTTTTTGCATTCTGCCCGGTCGTACTATTAGAAGGTCCTGCTCCGTAATCAAGAGAATCGCCGTCGGAAGGAGATCCACGGCCCTCAGAGCTAGCAGCCGCAGGGTTGTTGCTCGCGTGCTCTGGTGCTCTTTCGGCAGATGTGGCCGCAGCCGCAGCCGCTTCAGCTTCTTGTTGCCGTTGCCTTTCTGCGCGAGCTTCTGCCTCGACTTGGGCGATGTGTCGCGCGGTTAGGCCTGGGGCGAGACTGGCGATGAATAGAATGCCCGCACGCTCCAGTCGTCTTGCCTGGCTCAATAACCAATTGGCATTACCTTGTCGTTGCTGTTGAACCAACCTGATTGCCGCATCAGCCGGATCCGGATCTCCTAGTCCCGCTTGATTTGCCACGTCTGCATCGCCACCTTGAGCGTTTTCAGCGGCGGGGCGTTGCTGCTGGCGACCTTGGACGTCTGCGGCGAGGGGTATCAAATTCTCTAGATCGCGCCGCAAAGAAATCCATAACCAATCGGCGAAGGGATTCAACACTCCAGTATTCACAATGAACAAGGCGATGGCAATTGAAACTACCGTAATCCACCGGGACCAACTGGATGTCGGGGAGGTAAACCACCATATAAATAATCCTAATCTGATTATCATCCAAATGTGTGGCCAAATTTGGACCATTCTGATAGCATGGATTTGGGGGTTCTCCATTCCATGACCAAATTGAGCCTGCATTGGGACTGGGACTTGTAGCTCACGTTGTGGCTGTAGTTGAGCCTGTTGGCCGGGCGCTGAATTGTCAGAATTAGGATTTGGCCTGTTTCTCCGAGTTACGGAAGACCGCGAAATGATTTGCGGTAGAGCCTCACGGAGTATATGTGGAGCATTTCTGGTAGTGGCGTTGATTGATGTAGGCGGAGAAGGAAGACCTATGGGTTGGTAACTGCGGAGTTGTGGGCTGTAATATGTCCCTAGACTATTGTTCAACAAGATAGCCCGAGGCCCGCTGGGAGAAGAGAGAATATACACCTCAGGTGTTGCTGGAGATGATTGGTTTGCGTGAATCCTGGTGGAGGTGTCGGTAGGACGCCCCAATGCTCGCAAGGGATCAGGGGTTCCGGCTGCGCTCCCGTTGCGCGAAGCATTCAACGGCATCGTAACGCCGGGCGGAATGGGTTGCTGGCTCTGATAACTGGCTAGATTTGCCAGCGAAGAGCTGCTGGCATTTCTTCGCATAGCATCGGCCATGGTTCGCGTTGCAGAATCTGCGTCTGATGTGCGAAAGATATTGGGAATGTCATGAGCTCCGGCTGAGCCTGTAGGAGGCACTGACCGAGGCTGCGAAATCGAACGGGCGGGTGCCTCAGCTGGGGATAGGGGAGAGCTAGTTCTCCCAGGTCTCTGGGCCGTGGTCATGACAGACTCATTGACAGTAAAACGCCACCGCTGACCGTCCGGACTCATCCCTTCACGGATCACGACACGGGTAGTTTCCGGTTGAAACGGCGACGCTGTCCTGCCTGGTGTTGTGATGCCTGGGCTCTCCCGGTTCTGCATGCCATGGTGACCCATCGAGTTGAACATGGGATTTTCATTCTGGTTGGCAAGCCCTAAACGAGCCATGACTTGAAATTGGTTCTGCAATAACTGTTGTGGGGTCATGCCGGCTGGGAGCTGAGTGCCATTCAAGGCACCCGGCGCGTGGGGATTGCCAAAGGCAATGTTCGGATGCTGACTGAACCTCAAGTACTGGGTGTGATGTTGGGGATGATGCTGAGCATGCTGGTGGGCGGGCGGATGCTGATGGCCGCGGGGCTGCGCACGGGGACTTGCATGTTGGTGGGAACCTGTGAGAGGGGGCGCTGGCCGCTGTTCTTCGGAAAGATCGCGCAAGACAAGGTGCAGAGTTTGGCGGTCTGTGGATCGAAGCTGACGATGAAGGCGTTAATATGAACGTCTCGGCAAAGCGTGCAAACGGCGGAGGCGCAACCTACCGGCTCTTCGCCAAATAACTCAAGCATAGTCTCGGAGTCGCGCGCCAACAGGCGTCCTCTGTGAATGATCCGCTGCGCATCATCTGGAGGCTTCGTGCTGATACAGCCCCGTATCCGCTCCTTCAGCTGCCGAACAGTTGTGGTGATGGAGAGTGTCAGAAACAAAGGCTGGGGCACGTTGACAGAGGGCGATAGGATCTGCAGCGTGAACTGGCCGGGCTCCGACGTGGCCGCAGCGGCCGGGGACATGGTAGGCTCCGACGTCATTGCGATCACGAAGGATAGGAACAACAACGATGGGGTAGGAAATGATGACGGCCCAAAGGCGCGGATTGTCAGACGTGGAGGTTTCAGCTGGGCGAGGATCACCACGCGTAGAGAGGTTCGAGGATAATGGCGAGCATGCCAGGCAAACGTTATCGAGGTAGATGAATAGAAGTGGCCGCAAGGTTCACGGATGGAAATAACGAACCGAGAAGAGAAAAATTTTATTCAAGAAGGAGGAAGGAAGCGCCTAAACCCAGAGATCAAAAAGTAGAGCAAGAAATGGTGTTTACACAGCAGACCGATGTTGCTTGTCTGGAGAACGAACTGTCTGTTTAATAAGCCACCTCATGGTCTTGCTGTCTGTCCTCAAGCATGTTACGTGCAGGTACCTACGTGCAGGTGGCTTACCTGGTTAGATCAGGTACTAGGACCCCGCTTATGTAGGTACTTTATACGTGGAACTACCTAGTACACGATGGGTTTAGAGTAACAAGGTTCCCTAGAAAACTACCTACCTACTTACACGTACATACACCAAAAACTTCAGTGCGAGAGCCAGCTGCTAGCTCGTGCATTGCCTTGCCTAAAGCCTTACTTACATGTGCCTTTTAGCAAGTCGAGTTTTATAGGGGAGTTACTAGAAAAGCAAGAGTAGGTACCTACTTAGGTAGGTAGCTGTTAGTCACGAGGCTGCTGTAACTCTCACTGCAGTATGCGGTCTCTCTCTCAACTTCGTTGTTGGTAGACCTATAGAAACTACCTAGCGCTAACTCCTCTTCCCTATTAAAAGCATCGCTGTTGATAAACCAATGGAAACCGCCCAGCGCTAACTTCTCTTCCTTAATAATTGTGACAATCTGCTTAAAAGCATCGCTGTTGAAAGACCAATGGAAACTGCGCAGCGCTCACGGCGCTCTGATGATGCTAAAATCCCTTCCTATCCCTCACAAATAATGGCTACAACAACCACAACCATTATGATTGCAGCCAAAGCATGAAGAATGGTTACAATTATAACCCAACCGGACTTGATGCTGGCACCAATACTAGCAACAACACCAATATTGCGAGCGCGGTTCTGGACAAGTAGCTTTATATCAGCGGCGTCCTTATCACCGTTGGCAATGGCCCCGCGCGCGGCATCGCGAGCACGGTTCCGGATAAGTAGCCCCATATCAGCGGCATCCTCATCACCGTTGGCAATAGCTCTGCGCGCGGTATCGCGAGCACGGTTCCGGATAAGTAGCTCTATATCAGCGGCGTCCTCATCAACGTTGGCAATGGCTCCGCGCGCGGCATCGCGAGCACGGTTCCGGATAAGTAGCTCTATATCAGCGGCGTCCTCATCAACGTTGGCAATGGCTCCGGGCGCGGCATCGCGAGGACGGTTCTGGACAAGTATCCGAAGCTCGGTTCCAAGCCTTAGGGCATTTCGCTCTATATAAGCGGCGTCCTTATTACCGTCGGCAATGGCTTTGCGCGCGGCATCGCGAGCGGCCAGGAACGCGTCGATCTCTTGGTCACAGCCGATTATAGGCTCGCATTTGCAACCTTTTGAAATGCACTCTGTGCACTTTGTAGAGGAAGAGGAGTGGTTGTGGGCACAAAAAGCATTAATGTCCTATTACGTGTCAAAGCTGCTACTAGTATTAAACCGATATAAGGAAGACTTACCTTGGTCATAGAAGGTATACAACGTTGACATGGACGAGCATACTCTTGATACCTCTCCTTGAGGAATTCTAAAAAGTGTTAAGTGGTAAGCGCAAGGACCAGATAAAGCACGGGATAGGCTTACTAGGATTGACTGGGACGGGCGGCGAGGCCAGAGGTACTTCAGGTCGGCCGGTCATGATGATTAAGACTAGATACCTTAGGTAAGCTGGGTAAGTAGTGGAGCGTTAGTTTAGTACATACTTGGCACCAAGTAAAAGTTAAATCAACTTGGTAACAATTGGAAGCAATAAGACAAGTTGGGGTTTAAACGTCGATGTAGTCTTGCCGGGGGGAGATGACAGTTGCTGGGGAGATGATAGTTGCTTGAGAGATAACAGTTGCTTAAGTTGCTCGAGTTGCTTGAGTTGCTTGAGAGATAGCAGTTGCTTAAGAGATAACAGTTGCTTGAGAGGAGAGAGAAAGCGAGAGTCTAAGATACCTGACTGAAGCAGGCAATTTATACACAAGGGTTGTAGGGTTGTAGGGTTGTAGGGTTAAAGGTATTTACTGCGGTTGTAGTGAATGTATTGCTAACCTGGTATTCAACAAGATCCCGACTCTTCACAATAGGTAGTTACCTAAAGCATCGCGTAACAAACATACAACTAATCAAACAGGTAGCTATCAGGTGGCTGCTATTACAGCTCTGCCAGTTTGTGCTACCTAGCCCACGTGCGTCTGCCACCCTTTTCCGGCCTGTGCAAACATACTTACATACAATCCAGCCCGAGTTGCATTCCCAAGCGCCCTATATTCCGTAGCACAAACAGCTAAAATGCTCAAACACCATGTATGAAGCGGGTACGAAGGACAGTTAATTAACAAGAATCCCGCACAGGTAGCAAATATCAATTACCTCCATTACCTTCACAACAATCAATTATCCACTTGTGACTATTACAGCATTTAAGTTTATAAAGTGGGCCATGTTTGACTATTAATGGGAAATTGGTAGCATTAGCCAAAAAGGGTGGCAGACGCACGTGGGCTACTACATGGGTAGTCTGTGCACGCAAAAACATATCTGGCCCACTAAAAGGTTGAGAGAGCTTGCACGAACTGCGTCATCGCGTTGCCAGATCCTGCCGAGCCTCACTGATACTTCGCATTGTATTCCTTCTCTATTCACCACCCTTTATGACCTGCATAGGTACCCAGGCCAATGTCTAGCTGTGGAGGAGGGAATAGAATCTCACCCCGACGGTCTCAATTCACTAGCCGGGGCTTTCATTCGTAAGGGACATTGGCTTACAGGCAGGCCCCCCTGGCCATGGCGACTCCATCGACGGTTCTTGTTCGGGGGCGAGTCCGCCTGCCCTCCAGCTTTGGACCACAATGCCTCCGTCGACCACCGAAGACAATGACTGCCCGGCCATCCGTGCCGCAGTTTACGGTGTCCTCGAAGGCCTCGTTCCATCATTCGAAGCGTCTATCCCAGAACCGAGATCGATTCGGCTCCAGACTTCGACATGCCCTGAACGACACCAAGATCAGGTGGTATCCCATACCTGTGGGGCTGGGTATAGGATTCCTAGGCTTCGTGCAGTTTTATAAGACGCAGGCACGGGAAAAGGAGAGACGAGAGTCGTCCCAGGAGGAGGAGGAGGAGCCACGCCCTAAAAAACGGCCGAGAGTGCGCCCAGATGGCCCATGGTAAGTAAACCTACACGCTCAAACTTCATCGATCGTTTTGGCTTACACCCGATTGCGCCCAGGCAGGTCCAGTTCATGTCCACTCTGCCTCTCAAGGCCGTGTCGAGATTATGGGGCAGGTTTAACGAGCTCACCATCCCGTATTACCTGCGCGTACCCGGCTTCAAGCTCTATTCCTTCATATTCGGGGTGAACCTAGATGAAGTGTCGGAGCCTGACCTCCACGTATACCCCAACCTTGCCGCCTTCTTCTACCGGACCCTGAAGCCAGGGGTACGACCATTGGATCCGGACCCGAATGCGCTGTTATCGCCCTCCGACGGACGGGTCTTGCAGTTTGGGAAAATCGAGGGGAACGACATCGAGCAGGTGAAGGGCATGACCTACACGGTGGATGCGCTGCTGGGGAAGAACACGCCGACGCCCAGCATCTCGGGCAAGGCGTCTGAGCCAAGCGTCGACACCGCGGAAAAAGGACGCGCCAGGGCCGAGCTGCACGGTGACGAGGAGCTAATCAAAGCCGACGAGGAATTCGCGCGCGTGAACGGCATCTCGTACACAGTCCCCAGCCTACTCTCGGGCGGCCCCGAGGAGAGCCACGACAGCGCGAGAATCGAGGACCAGAGCGCAGTTCCCTCCAGCCCGGGCGCCGTGTCAGAGGTAAGGGCCGACCTCGCGCTCGGCGAGAAGCCCTGGTACTCCCTTCACAGCCCCGACAACAAGACCTCGCTCTACTACGCCGTCGTCTACCTCGCCCCCGGCGACTACCACCGCTTCCACTCGCCGGCCAACTGGGTCGTCGAGCGCCGTCGACACTTCGCCGGCGAGTTGTATTCGGTGTCGCCGTATCTGCAGCGCACGCTGCCCGGGCTGTTCACGCTGAACGAGCGCATCGTGCTCCTCGGGCGTTGGCGCTGGGGCTTCTTCTCTTACATCCCGGTCGGCGCCACCAACGTGGGCTCCATCAAGATCAACTTCGACAGGGAGCTGCGCACCAACTCGCTCCTGACCGACACCGCGGCCGACCACGCCGCGGAGGAGGCCTCGGCGCGGGGGGAGCCGTACAGCGGCTTTGCCGAGGCCACCTATTCTGGCGCGAGCGCCGTCCTCGGCGGCCATGCGCTGCGGCGTGGAGAGGAGATGGGCGGCTTTCAGCTCGGAAGCACCATTGTGCTCGTCTTCGAGGCTCCGGCCGCGGACCAAGCTGGGAGCAATCGTGGATTCACCTGGGCCGTCGAGAAGGGACAGAAGATCAAGATGGGTCAGGCGCTCGGCCATGTGCAGGCGTAAAGCTGGGGCTTTGCTTGATATAGCAGCACTGGGGCGGAATGTCAACCAAAAACCTGACAACTGCTTGCTAGTGGTGTCATGGCATATAAGTGTCTGGTCGGCTCCGACTCGCTACGCGTAAACTTTCGGTGTATTTTGCCCCCTTGCCATTTTTTTTTATAAAAATATTAATGTAAATTTAAAAAACCACCCCTATTGTTTAAATAATATTCTTTTTTTTTTTTTTTTTTTTTTTTTTTTTTTTTTTTATCTCGCTCTGTAACTTGCTGATCTAGCAGATTGGGCGGAAATAGCGCAAGCGGTAAGGTCTCCAGCAGCATGGCCGTAACGTAGGTAGATCACAGTACTGGAATTCGAAGAATTAGGTTGGCCTCGTGGTCATGATTTTCTTGACGCTAAGATTTTCTAGGAGGCGCCATATCATGACTGAAAATTGCCCTCGCCTCAACTACCTAATACCAGCTCTATTTTTCTAATTTCCAAATAAATATGTATGGTGCTTTGCAGCGTGCAATGAGGCAGCTCCGGTTTTCTCTTTCTATTCTCACGCATGATAGAAATCTACAACGGTGGAAGCAGAAAAAGCCAAGTAGCCAAGAGATTTTTGCGCGCGAAGACAGTGTTCCCGTTGGCACGCTTGAATGGGGGAGCAATTCTATGAAGGACAGGCTGCTAGCGTAAAGAAAAGCCGTGCAAATAAACCCCTCTCAGATTCCCGGATTCCCTGTTTACGCCATTTGAGTGCCATTTCGGACCGTATTCTGACACTAACAGGATCAATACACAGGCAGAAGATAGCAGGACCGAGGTAGGAAGTCAAACCCATTGCGTTCCTGTTATTGTCCCCAGCCTCTTGTTTGCCTCAATCACCTCTCCTCTGCCCCAGACACTCTCTTATTAAAGACCGTTCGTTCTCCTCTCTTGACCCCACAACTCCGCTTCCACTGGGTGCAAGGCTCGCACATCATCTAAGGCTCGTCCGCCCAAAGGTAGGGGACGAAGTCCAAAGAAGCTACAATGTTGTCAAATATGTACGGGAAACGAATGGCCTGTGAATTCCCTAATGAACGCAGCGATGGTCGAGTCGCGTCAGAAACCTGTTCAATGCCACCCACTGATGAGCTCTCGGAGAGCTGCTATGGTCATGCGTTCGGGACAAGCATTCTGGCTTGCCTCGCAAAACAATCATGGTCTATAGCGGATCTAGACAAGTCAAAAAGCGGGAACTTGTCGGCTGCTGCTCATTGTTGCGGCGAAAACTGCGCAGTAATGCGAATTGAAGTAAAAGATATAAGAGATTTGTGGAAACGGACACGGTGATTGAGGGGCTATCATGGAAAAATGAAAACAACATGAAAGACAGATAACCTCGACGCGCACCCTTGGATATCTCGCTTATCGTGATGGTAGAACAGAGACGGAGGATCACCGTTGGCTCCTGGACGAGCCTATTGAGCTCTGTCGTTCATGAGGGCGACGATCCCTACGGTCTCCATCCTGTAGCTTGAGCGAGTCTAGTCGTTTCTGATTGTCATCTGTCGCAGAGTCTGGTTCGTCATTCGATGTTGAAGTTGAAGTGCCATTGGCTTTCCTCTTGTTGGCCTGTTCTGTGATGGCCGCCCATTTTTTCTCTCGAAGAGCCTGCCGGGCCGGAGCGTTGTTCTGCTGCTCGTTGTAATCGTGAGAGCAGTCGTCGAAGAGCTGAGGATTGATTTCCATAAAAAGTTTCATGGCATTGTACACCATGCCATGAATTGTTCTATGAATATTAGCCGCGTCACGAACAGCAGACCTTCCGTACTAACCTATTCCAATGTCCTTTGGAGTTCTCATAAAGCGGAGCAAACATGATCGGCAGAATGATCTCAACATTGTCGCTCACCAGATTGCAGAAGTATTCATTGTTCCAAAAGTAGAGGGCTCGCTCTGCTACCTGAAAATGAGGACTAGCTACCGATTTGGCAAGCTGATGGAAGAGAGGCTCCTGAACTTTGGCAAACTCCGCTGGGTCCATCACCTCAAATATGTCTTCTACCTCGTTGAGGTACATGACTTCCTTTGTGCTGTTGACCTTGGGCCAGTACCGTAGTAGCCCGAGCACTACATCTTCCGTCAAGGAAGCGTCCTTTTCGAGAAATTGGACGATGCAATAGGCGAGCTGAGGATGATACATGCTCAGACTCTTAACCTTGTGGAGAGGTAGTAGTGTTCGCGTGAGGAAGAGCTTGTGTTCCTCCTTGAGAGGCAAAGCGAATCCGTTGATTATGGAACCTAGAATCTCAAGCAGCTCGGCAACGCCATTGAATCTTTCTGTCTCGTAAGTAAACTGGAAGAAGACGTTGTTGATTGAACGTCGAATGAAGGAGCGGAGATTGAGGAATTTGCCATAGATACGATGCAGCGTAGTTTTGAGAAAATCTCTTTCGCGAGGATCTTCAGAGTCGAAAAGCTCGAGCAGTTGAAGGACGAAGCTGTGGTCGATATAGGCCTTGGCAATGTTGGTGTTGAAATCTTGACTTTCGATGAACCTCAGGAAAAACTCGTAAACAACCTGAATATGCGGCCATGCGACCTCAAGTACAGGTTCATCCTCCTCGGGGTCAAATGCTTCACCTTGAGGATTCATTGGTGGAGGAATAGGCCGGAAGAGATTCTTCGCAAACATCTCCACCACGCGCGGGTACATTGGCTCCGTGATGACCTGGCGGTTGTTGGCCACATAGTCTAGCAATTCGTGCAGGGCGAGACGCTTGATCTCCTTGGACTTCATGTCGCCACTAGCATCATTGAAGTCAAATATGACATTGCACTGGTCGATCTTCTGCATGAAGAGTTCTTGCCGGCGGTTCGGCGGGACCTCGTGGAAGCCGGGCAACTTCTCCAGCTCTCTGTGCGGGTGTGGGGAGACATCGAAGCGAGAGGAATTCTGGCGCTTGGGCGTCCTGAGACCTTCGGGCACATCCTTCGGCGTCTGGTGAAGGCGATCAAACATCAACGACTTCTGTCCGGCTTTCGGAGGAGCAAGATCGTGGGGCACTACAAAACTCAGAGTCAGTTATAGCCATTTGAGGCGGGCTTCGTAAGCTTCCAGGCACCCTCTCGCCCCAAACAGGAAAGCTCGCGCTCTGAAGGCGGCCAAAAGAAGAACGCGGTCCCGAGAACTACTCACTGATTTCTGGGGCACCAGGCGGCGGGATATGCTAGGGCGAACGCGGAGGTCAGATTCGAGCTTCAATCATCAGGCTGGCTCAACGGGGGGAGACTTACCGGAGCACCACTCGGAGAAATCACAACGGTCGGCGGGAGCGTTCCGTGTCGAGACGGAGTGACGGCTCCGTTGGGCGACTGCTGAGAGCCTATACCACCAAATCTGTCTTGTGCGTTGCCCGCACCCGCTGGACTCCCGTGAGAAGCTGGGCCTTGCAGTGCAGGATCGCCGCCGATCGAGCCGCCGTTGTTTGGGGGCAACGGCTTCATCCTGGGATCGTTGAGAGTCGATGTGGATGACGAGGGCGTCAGATTAGGGGACTGTGTCTCCCGGCCGGCGGTGGAAGAGGGAGAGGCTGTGCCATCTTTCGAGTCCTTGTTTTTCTTGGACGACTTGCTATCACTCTTGCCCCGCGACAGCTACAAGGAGGACGCGTTGTTAGCACCTGTATTCCGCCGGGGCGTACACACGCTGGCCGTGCGGCAATGGACGGCATACACTTACGACCCTCTGGCTGAAGCGCTTCATTTCGCAGGTCACAGCCTACCAGGTCACGGCGGGGTCAAACACCCAAAGGTCGGGCTCTGGCTTGGACAGTGAGGGGGAATCAGATTCGAAGCCGGGGCTTGCAGTGCTGGCAGAGACGGGTCATGCGTAGAAAGCCGCAACGGGACCGGCGCTCTGACGGCGGGACGGGGATGGTAATGCGCAGAAGGGTTTAGTTGTTTGGTTGTTTGTTTGACGGGCCTATTTTCAGGTGCGGAGCCTCGAGGCGACGACTCGGAGCGCAGGGGTCGGGGGGTCCTATGTTTGAGCCAACGGCTAAACAATAGATTGCAGCCGGCGGTGGGGGTCTAGAGCTGAAGGGAAATAGCAGACGGTGTGGCTTGCATGATTTAAGTTGCGATTCCTGACATGGGAGATGGAGGTTGGGCAATTCAAGAGGAACGGGGCGGAGATCAAGGTCGGATGGTTTGCAGGTAGGTAGGTGATTAGGTAGGTAGGTAGGTAGGTAAGGATAGTGGTTGGCGGTTGGCGGTTAGGAGGTTGGCGGTTGTGGAGGTGGAGAAATGAGCGACTCCGTGCAGGGGGGGCGAACGGGCCAGCTGCTGATGCTACCTCAAGCTCCTTCACGCATTTTCACTAACACACAACCTGTACTATTTTCCCATAAAAGCGCCTCTGCTTTCTTCTATGCAGGTACTCAAGGTACCGTGCATCGTGAGTAGGTACATTAGGGTGCATATCTAGATATCTGGGTAGATGTGTACCTACACTTAGGCTGGCAAGTACCTACATGTACCTGAGGTATGCCATTCAGGCCGGGTGGTTTGCTCCAGTAAGTGAAGTAGCTGCATGTGGTCCCTAGTTGAGGTGGTCAATGCGATTACGCCAACCTTGGAATAGAATCTCTGACTGCCTACCTGTACCTAGGTACCTAAGGTAGGTACTTACCTAATGATTGTTTGAGTTTATTACATCCATTGACCAAAAATGACCTTCTATCCTCTACAATTATAATTCAATATGTCTTCCACTTGAGGAAACAACTTCACGGCCCAACAAGGAGATTCCTTCGTTCAGCCACCATTGGTCGGTTGGTACCTGTGTGGTTGCGCGGGCCGACACAGTGATATGATACCTTAGGTTTACGCCATCCAGCCAGTTAACAGTCCTGATAGCTGAGATACAATCAATCACTATTACTATTGTTGTCGTTGTTCTCGTCAATGCCAGCTTCGCCCAGGGCCACCTCATAGACTTTACACGCACCACAATGAGCCACGGCGAAGATGTTCACATTTATGATAGGACTCAGATTATGCCACATGGTTCGGATACGGGTGCTCGCATGAGTGCCCCGATTTTTGAGGTACCCGAGCGTAAAATAGTTGCAATCGACCATCCCTGCGTCTTGCTAAATCTCGAGAACGGACTGCGTTCTTTTGGTCCCAAGCCAGACTTTCGGAAGGTGAGTTGTGCAGCAACAGAAACCCACCGGTCCTCATAGAATGACTCCTAATCTAGTAAAACAATATAGCTCGTGGATGATGTACAGGAGCCTCAGGCACTCCCACTCTGGTTCCGGCCAGATAATCCTGCATCGAAGCCTATAGTATCACATCATGCTGCTACTAACAACATATTACTGAAAATCATCGTCCCTAGGCGGACAGGGCGGAAACGGAAGCGCGGGAGCGGTGACCCCTTTTCCGAGGGTTCCAATATCTCAGATGCTACCGCTACGAGCTCCTCAACGAACGTCGTTAGTTCGGTTAGCCGACAAGACCGCCCAAGGACTATACTACGTAAACTTCGGGATAACCATGATCGCTATCAAGCAGAGGCCGCAGGGATGGTTCGAGACAGCCACAGATACCGGGGATTGGCCGACTTCCAATTCTCCAATACCAACACTCCATTCCTCAAGAATGTAGCTGAGCACCTGCTTCCTCTAAATTGTACGAATTCCCTCGGGTCTACTGTCTAACATGATCGTACTAACACAACGTGCATAGTCACCACTCTGCGACAATTCAAACTGGACGAAGGTGTCGCAACAAATCCTGGCCTAGAAATTATTCCCCCGCCGCACTTTACCGATAAGGTGATCGGATTTAATTACAATTACGAGCAGAATCCGGGAATCATCGACCAGGGGCTTGACGAAGAGGGAGAAACGCGATTGATCAATCGTCAGGGCAGGAATAAGTTCTCTTATGGTCACTTCATTCACCATGACGCGTTTCCTGCGCCCGATAGACCGCGTATGGATGGCGAGGCCCAAAAAGTCCCGGAGTCTTTGACACAGCAACTCCGCGAGGCCATGGAAAAACGTCCAATCTGGACGCGACGCGCAATTGTCAATCAAGTGCGAGGCAACTATACCGAGTCGGTTCTAAAGGTTGCGCTGCAGTTAATGGGTTATCAATTTCGGGGTGGTCCATTTCGCGATGCTATTGTCAAGTATGGCATTGATCCTCGACATGACCCCAAGTATCGTCAATATCAGACTCTTTCCTTCAAACTGGCCAAGAACCTTGTAGGCTCGACAAAGGTTCCTTGGCAGACGATTAGAAGGGGTCAAGTTAAGAGCTACACGAAAAATGACGATCCTACCAGCCATATCTGGGATGGAGAGAGCTACTCTACTGATGGAAAGCTCTGGCAAATCTGCGACATCACGGACCCATTTATGCTTGACATAATAGCGAACGCTCCAGTTCGTTCCGAATGCGACCTTAGTGATTCCGGATGGTTCCAACGGGGTACATGGCAGAAGATCAAAGCAGCCATGAAAGCCAAAATGATTGCCATCACGAAAGACAGACTCGGGTCAGAGAGCGATGACCCTCCGAAGAAAGGATATATCTACAACTCTTTCATCGCAAGTCGGCTAGCGCTATATCCCGACGAGTCGGAAAAGCCATTTACAGTGTCACTGGAAGGCCTGCTTCGTCCGTTACAAGATCTCGAGAGCGGTAGGAAACGTCGCCGTCCGCCTACGCACAAAGACCGGATGACAATCACTGCGGCGCCAGACGGCTCGGTGGGAGCTGATGGGGAGCAGGGCGATGAGTCGACTCAATGGTTTCTCGATGGAAATAATAATGACGGCGAGGCTTTCTCCCCAGATCGTAGTTGGGATCGCATGGTTGGTAGCGACGTTGAGGATGAAGATGCCGTGGGTGAAGACGACTAGGTGACAGCCTAAGTCTTGCCGGAAAAGCTTCGATACTATGTGTCTGTGCAATGGCTAGCTAACTACGTCTGTACACACCTATCTGTCATTTGATAAATCCCTGAGAATCAACAATTCTACAAGATGAGTACCAAATACTTCGTATATTGGCCATGTTTAGTATCCTCTAGACCCCACTTTTACTTGGAACTCGTTGTAGGTATACGTAGGTACCTAGGTTAATCGATAACCATTGGGACCTCGGCATTATCCAGATTTAGCAGAGCTCCTCACGGCAAACCCGGGGTTAATGGCCAATGTAGCTACAATAATGAACAGTTTCCAATGAGAACATTTGACATGTCAACAAACTGGAGAAGACACTTTCTTCTCTTTGACTCTAAACCACCTTGAAGCCACGATTCTCAGCCCATCATTCAAAGCCACCACGCGAGCACAGAAACCATGGCCGACGAAACTGCTCTAAAGGACTTCCCGTCGCTCTTCTCGCTGAAGGGCAAGGTCGCCGTCGTGACCGGTGGTTCGCGAGGTTTGGGCTTGAATGCAGCTTCTGCGTAACGTCTCACCCATTTATTCATCTATGGTAGACGACTAGCTAATATGGCGTTTCTCTCTTCGACAGTTTCCTCCAGGCCGGATGTGCCAAGGTTTTCATCTCATCAAGGAAGGCGAAAGCCTGCGAGGAGGCCGTAGCACAGCTCAACAGGCTCCCGAACCTGCAGCCCGGCGCCCGCGCCATCTCCGCCCCCGCCGACAGCGCCACGATGAAGGGCGTCGAGTCGTTGGTGGCCCAGGTATCGCAGCACACGGAGCACGTCGACATCCTGTTCGCCAACGCCGGCGCGACCTGGGGCGAGCAGTTCGACACACATCCCGAGTCGGCCTTCTCCAAGGTCATGGACCTCAACGTCAAGGCCGTGTTCGTGACGGTGCAGAAGTTCGCGCCGCTGCTCCAGAAACGCGCCACGCTGGAGGACCCCTCGCGCGTAATCATCACGGCCAGCACGGCGGGCTTGGGTGTGGGGTCTCTCGGCAGCCAGGCTACGTTCGGATACTCGGCGTCGAAAGCCGCGGTTCTCCATCTGGGACGGAACCTCGCGGTCGAGCTCGGCCCCAGACACATCCTGGTGAACTCGATCTGCCCCGGCTTCTTCCCTACGAAGATGGCGAACGGGCTATTGGAGCTCACTGGTGGGTTGGAAAAGCACGCCAAGTCGAACCCGACGGGTCGCCTGGGCAAGCCTGAGGATATCGCTGGTGTCGTTGTATATCTCGCCAGCCGAGCTGGAGCACACGTCAATGCAGCCACGATCGAAATCGACGGCGGTGCGCTGTGGGGTAAGGGGCAGCTACTGGAGGCGAGCGAGCCGGTGCCGAAGCTGTGATTAGACTGCCGGGTCAGATACAAATGTAAAAATAGACAAGCCTAAGACCGTGAACATCCAGTCATCGCACTTTTCTCATAAGTATAGGTACAATTAACCAGTACCTCCTTGCTAGTTGGCGACGTTGACAGACGCTGCCCACCTTTAGACGCCATGCATCCCATAATGAATCCGTTAAAAATACAGAATAGACTCCTTTTTATGTTCCCCATCTACCTCTTGTGAACCGTCTGCCTCTCGGTTTCTTCATCTCTATCAATGAATGAGACTCTGCCTTTCGCGCTACTTGTCTCAGTAGCCTCTGATTATTTGTCGATATGGCCGCCGTCTTGAGCTACGTAGCCGCCTCACCGGCCTCGGGCTTGCGAGCTATCCAATGGCTTGCACGGTACGTGGTCTGCAGCATGCTCTGCGCGTCCTGCACATACGGGGCCGCGATGCCCGATTGTCTGGTCTCGACGACGAACCCCATCTTCCCCACGAGCGCCACGACCTCGTCGTCCGTCAGCTCGAAGCTCCCGGGGTCGGCGATTCCCATCGTTTCGTTCGCATCATGGTCGCCGTCGCCGTCGAAGCCATGGTGGCCGGGGACGTGGCTCTCCCAGTGCCACAGCAGCGGGCCCACGTTGATCAGCACGCCGCCGGGACGCAGGCAATGCCTGATGACTTCGAGGTACCGGATCAGGTTCGGCGCCGTGTCGAGAAAAAAGACGGCCGCCACGGCGTCGTAGATGCCCTCGTGCGCGGCATCCCCGTACAAACACAAGAAGTCTGCCGCGCACATCATCATCGTCCCAATCTTGTCCCCCGCCGCGGTCGTCTCGGCGAGTAACTGCTGCGGGTGCACGTCCGGCACGCTGTACGACGCGAACTGGTTCGCGCGGCTCCGGTGGTTCGAGAACGAGTGGATCCATGGGTAGATCGTGTGCCGGCCTGCTCGGTCGCATGTGTTGAGGATGTAGGACGACGCGAGGAGCTGGTGGTAGGATATCTCGTTGCCTTCCGTGTTGTAGCCTAGGCGGCAGAGGTCGAAGACGAGACGGCCAAGACCGGCGCCGGGGACGAGCACCCGAAGCGGTGAATTCGTGTCGGCCTGCTTGGGCGAGGCTAGTCTCCGTGTCGTCTCGACCTCCAATGCCCGAAACACAGGCCCGTAGCACGCCTCCCGCTCCACGCTTCCCTCGGAGGACCAGTCCCGGTAGAATTGCCGAATCGTGCTCCGGGCCTTATCTAGATCATCGCGCTTCGCAACGCCCATCCATTCCTCCGGCATCGCTGCCTCTTGATCTGTCTCCACCATGCCAAATGAGCACAGGCCCGTCTTCACGATTATGCGCGCCAGTTCCGCATTGCTCTCAATAGCGTCATCCACCCGGTTTAGAGTATCCAGGTAGTTGAAAGGCGGATTGGCTAGCATTTGCCAATGGGCCTGTGGCAGGGCGTAGAACGCCTGCCTGCGAAAATGCGTGCAGGTCATATGAGCGTTTTTAGCATATTGGCTGCATTGTTAATTTGTCAGTCCGATGTCTACGTATATATAATGATGGACAAGCTATTTTCTGCTGACAATGATGAGAGACGAACAACTGGTCATATGACATGACATGCTCATGCGCTGGCCAGAAGACGCGCACCAGTAAACAAAGTCACAACCAATGGGGCAAGAACTTCTGAGACGCGACTTACCTAAATGAATCCAATGCACAGAATATCACCCGAATTTCCTCGGGATCCTCGATGGTGTCTTCGATACCATTCCATTCCTTCGTCATTTCCTGAGTATACGGAGAAAGGGAACGCCACAATGTAAAAATGATGCCACGGAAACAAGGGTCCCCTTGGCAGTATGTAGGTAGCCGAGTAGCAAAATACTCCTATTCGAGATCGAGGAAATGCCTGCCACGCAGCGGGATAGGTGGCTGCAGCGACTTGTCAGGTAATAGGTCAAATTGAAGGATGGGGGTATGAAAGGAGGGGGGCAGCAGGTGAACTACCTAACTACTTAGGTACCTAAGGTTAGTATACTTAAAAAAGCAGAGTTGGCTCTTGCATTCTGATGACTGAAAAATACCAACACTTAACCGAGATAGACAGACGCTAAAGCAAAAATGCTCGTTAGACGTGGGATTTCGTGGTCGTTATAAGATGCCATATTCTCAAGTAATACAGGAGAAGGATATTAGGATGGGTGGTGTAAGTGCGGGACAGCCGGAGAGTTTGTTGGCGGGGCCATTTTTCTTAGTCTACTTTGGGACGGAGAGCTTGGGCCACGAACCTCTTGGTCTCAACAACGTCACTTCGCCAGACATATTAGGATCATCCCGTGAGTTTGCGTAGTATACACAACTACTTATTCCGACAAGATTACCGGAAAGACGAACTGAGGTGTCAGACGACTAAAGAGAGAAAGTAAAGAAAAAGACAAAAAAAAAGGATTCGAGACACAACGCCGTTCGAGGAGGGTTTGCGTCGGAGCAATCAATCCAAGCTCTTCAGTTTGGTGAAGATGGCGACTGCAACGTCTGAACCAATCCAAGTCTCTTTCCCGTTGCCACGGGGCATGGGCACCAAGATTCACATGCGCTTGACAATCCAATCCAAAGTTATCCTCTTGTTCGTTACCACGGTGGCTGCCGACGAACTGGACAAGCCAGCTCCCATGGGCTCATTTGTCTATGCCCTGCCTGACGTGTGTCCGCCCCCCCCTACAACTCACTGTCTAAACTAGATGCTTACGGTAGGCGATAGAGATACAATCCAGACCAGCCTATATCAACAACACTCTACTCGTCAGAAGCAACGCTGGAGTTCACAATGCGTCTCGCCAGGATACTGGTAAAGAAGACAAGGATGCCCGTGTACGTGGGAAACTCGATCAGTCTTGCTAGCGCAGGACTAGGCGGCACCATGGAAGAGGAGATGGAGGCCTTCAAGCAGGTCGTCCAAGTTGCAATTGACAAGCTCCAGCCGGTCATCCAGGCTTCAAATATAATAATACCAAACGGTGACCAGAGCCATAATTGAAGTTTGGTAAATTAATGCTCACGTCAGCCTCCTCTTATTGTCGTTGATTATTGTCGTTGATTATTGTCTATTGATATAGCAACATATAATGGTAATTCCAGAGTGGTTCTGTAACAAATGCGGCTGCATCACCTAAGACAGTATTGTCTACGTCAGAAGGGCTGCGCAAATCATCCCTACGGTCCTGCTATTTGCTTGCTCTCCTGTGCCAGTCGACTCCCACCAACACACGATGTCCAAAACGTCAGAATCGTACAGTCATGGCTTTAGATAACTTGGATGAAGACAATAACTTTCGGTGGGTGCTAAGGTCGGTCATCAATGGTCCAACTAAAGCTCCGGCCGAAGATTTGAGCAAACAATCCCTTACGTCCCTCAATTACATCTCCTGGAGCCGCTCACCGCCAGTCCTACACTTACCCGACCGCTGCTTCCTCCTCCCCTACGCGTTCTTCGAAGCCACAACAAGCATCTTCATCGTCGCTGTCACGATGACGTGTTCTTGGCACAGATCCTACCCTCACTTCAACGTTGTTGCCAGTCATCCCGGATATACTACCATCCCGTAGCACCACACGAAGCTGGAGAGCGAATGCGAGATGAGTTTTTGACGAGAGGAGATTATCACTGTTTTTGTACAGTCAATGTATCTAGTTGAAACGTGCAATCGACTGAGGTTGTTCCCCTAGCTCTATTGCAGAGCGACTGCATAAGGCTATTCTGCCGAAACATGATACCGAACCTTGAACTTGCGACCTCATGTGTAATACTTTATAATTCCTTTCCAAACCAACTGTCAGACTCTCGCGAAGCCTCGCGATACCTACAGCTGCATACCGCCTCCCTAGAGTGACAGAACAAAGAGGGCATTTTGTATATAGATCTCTAGCTTGTAGATGTAGATGTTGGAGCTCCTTGTGCGACAACAAGTATTCAAGACTTACCCCTACGTTGCCTTCAGGATTCAGAGGTCGTGACACCAACGGTGCCTCAATGCCTCTCTTGCCGTGATCCTCTTTACCGAATCCATATTCGTCATCTTGGAAATAACGTCTTTAAAGTCCTCGTCTCCAAATTGCCATATATATATTGATGTTCTTAAGTTTGATACATTGAAAGTTTTCGGAATATCAAAGAAATGCTTCGCAAATGGATTATCCATTCCAAGGTATTTGATCAGACCTAACACTCCCTCTGTGTCGCCGAAGAGAGAGATGTGCTTTTGAAGGATATACCGCCACCCTGCCGACTCCAACCGCTCGATTGGGACCCTGAATGTAATCCACTGCAAGACCACGTATATTGCCTAGTATCACTTAATCAGTACTCATACATCGGGCATTCATGCAAGGATTTCAGTATGTTTGGGTATGAAAGCCTACAAGTATTGCAAAGGAGAGAGTATCTGTCACCCTTGGTACAAGGAAAACAACAAAAATACCCTTTTCGAGTTTCCCTGCCTCGACTATGAATCAGACCAAGACACTACCAAAGATATTCATTTTCAGACTGTTTTAATCGCAAGCGGCATTATCATAGGCAACAAATTTGGTGATAATATTTACTTGAGCCGCAATACATACGGCCAACAGCCTGTCGAAACACTCCATCGCCACGGTATCCTTCCACCTGGCGAATACTATCTTCAAGTAAAAGAGTTCGAGCCGCCCAGAGTTGATTCAACCACAACAAGAACTCCATATCCAATCGTCCCGATATTTACGGATTGGAAATTTCCTCACGGAGAGGTGCCGCAGGAATGGGTACGACTACGTCCTAACCTAAAGAAATCTCCAGCAACAACTGGCTGCATTACAAGAGCAGAAGAAGAACCGGTTGATAATTGTCATCTAATTCCACAATCTAGAGAGAACTGGTTCACCGACAATGAGATGGAGGAATCTATACGAAAGGAAGTTCGTATTAAACCATCCTCTACAGCAAACTTAACGTAGTAACTATAATGGACGATCCTGCTAAGATTTTTGATGATCGCTATTTTGTTATTGTGCCAAAGCCGCCGGGTAGTTCAAGCCCACAACCCTCGCCGGCTGCGCTAGTAATTGAGCAATCATCGTCAACCACTAAGCAAACTGAGCAATCTTCAACTGAGAATCCTTTCACGACAATTGAGCAACCGTCAACGGCTGCGATTCTAGAACATTCTTTTGTTGTTCATTTTCTACAGACCTCGGGTATTTCTCTCTATGTCAAGTATCATAATGTTATGGTACAACCTGGAGATCTTAAAAATGTTAGCCAAGATTTCCTTTTCGCCCGGTTTGCTTGGGCGTTGTTTCCGTTGCTAAGAAGTTTTTTTGGAGAGATACAAAGGATTGCGATACCTTTCAATTATCCCTGTCGACAATGACGATCTTTCTCAGCAAACGGAATGGATGAGCAAGGGCGAGAATCGCAACGGTGATAACACGATGGCGCTAGGCACGAAGGAGACAGACTCGAAGAAGCCACCAAAGAAACGGAAGCGTGAGGAAGAGGAGGACTGGGGAGAACCTATCCTTTCAATCGGGGGATATGAAATCTATAAAGACGGATGGAGAATGTGTATTAGTCGATCGACACCTCCGTCAGAGCTCGATTCAGACTCTGACGATTTGGAGGACCATGACGGAGATGGACACGGTGACGGTGTTAGCGATGGAGATCTGGATCTAGACGAGGTGCCGGACTTACCAGTTCGGCTGGCTCCCTGAGCTCGAACAGTTCGATCGAAAGCGAGAAAACCATTCCTCGCCAAGACAAGTTTGATACACCTCACGGAAAGCAGTTGGAGGGTGGGGTCAAGACTAGCGAAGTTTCTGTCTTGAAGGACTCGAGCAGGGTGTGATTTATCACTCAGTGTTCATTTTTCATCTCACTTGTTTGGTGGATGCCATGTTTTAGCAACGGATCAAAAGTCCTTCGTTATTGTGATGTCTAAGCAGCGGACTATTTACTATAGCGCGTGGAATGATGGACGTAGAGTGTTGTCGATGGCGAGGTAGCTAAGTGTTTTGTTAATACGTTATTATTGAAGTCTGAGTTTCAGACAGGCAGTTTAGTCCTTACTTTAATTGATCTAGATCTGTCCATTTAGTATTTACCCTTGATGTCTTCTTCTATTGCGCTGTGTGGGTGCGGAATAAGTAGTGGAAGAGAGACTTTGAACTCGGTAGCTAGAGCCACTTGTTCTAAAGACATCCATCACGCCCAGATGACACTCGTCCGTAGGTATTGATTGACGGAAGACGCCTGTAGTCCCCATCTGCTCGTTGCTGAGTGGGTATTGAAGACATAATCGATCTGCCATTCTCATCACACATCATCATCATCATCATCATCAATAAAGAAGAGTACTAAGATCATAAGTAATATTACCCATCACCATAAGCCCATAATGCTTGAATAACGGCGCATTCGGGTCCTAGCGAAGTAGGCCTGCCGTGGGGTAATACCACATCACCTATGTGACCTATGGCATCAATCGTAGCCGTTAGCCTGCTTTGTCGCGATTGAATCAGTGCATCGGTCTTGTGACGCCCTATCATCGTTGTGAAGGAACGTGTAAGTGGCTTTGACAACAGGACGAAATGGTGTTAGTTGTCGGGACAGGGACCCAAAACCTATAGCAGAAAGTTGCGCCCAGTCACGACTACAACTGAAACTTATAGGCAATACACATGACTGCCATTTCATACACACCATCCGGAAGGTCAAGGGAGAAGGCTTTCTACTAACCTAGAGAGTTACATGTCGTCGGAGCGGGCCTTGATCCATTTCACCGGGTCATCGAAAATGGCGACATTGGGTTGTCTGACGGTGGGAACGAACTTACAGCTGCTGCCGCCCCAGGTTTCTGCATTGTTACCCCAGATCGATCTTGAATTCAGAGGTTGCTGACGCTTACATTTCCCCAAACCATGCAGCATACTCGTGCAAGGATGCAAGCACCCTCGTGCCTAAAACGAAGATCGCACAGTCTGGACAAATTTCGAGCGGGTTCCTAAACATATCCACGCTGGGCGACGAGCGGAGAAAGCGATCCCTCCCCTACATCGTGTGGGGAGCACTAGGTGAAGCCTTGCAGAGATTTGCAGGTACCTGATAAGACCCTAGTGGAGCTTCCAACACTTCGGCTCTTCCTGCCCTTCTGCATTGCCTTGCTCTTTCAACACATAGGTGGGTGAATCTTACCGCCGCTCATGATCGCAGCCGTCGTGCTGTTTGTTGACAATGTCGTCGTAGTGGAGAGCGAATAGTTGACGAGTAGAATATACAACCTCGGCCAATCGACCAGAGCTATTGATGAAGACTTCATCACTATTCCAAGGGGATGCATTCGTGCCGACAGAAGTAACGTTCGTGGACTGACATGAAGATGAACTGATAGGCTAAGCGATTGATTACCCATTCCTGATGAAGGCATTCTCGTACCACGATGCGTTTGCGGACTCAGAAGCGGAGCATTCACTCTATAATTTCTACCTATCTAAGTTTTCTTCTCACCACCCGCTGCGGAACTTGATCAGTTCTCATAGGGAGAGCTAGCAGTTGAGAACAGTTATTGCTACAGTTGGCTGTTATTCCTAAACCTTTGAATATGTGCTTGTCACAACGGTTCAAATAAACAGGCATTAACCAGTTGCTGAATCGGTGAGAACAGAACTGCCCCTCAGCCCGGAGAGCTCTAATAGCCCTGACAGTAAGAAGTGCATCGACCATTCGACACTTCTGAGTGTTTCTGCGAGCATGGCTCCTTATTTTACCCGTTCTTGATTGATCATGCTTTTCTTCAAGTCTTACACTCCTTATTAGCACCTGTTTATAATCGACCAAGGTGCCGCAATCACTTGGAGGCTCTGTATAACCTTCCCATGTTGCCGGACGACCTCGTTAACCCGTTCACCTTCGTACACTAGAAGAGTGGGCTCCCTTCGATATCGCTGTTATCTGGCCTTCGGCTTTTAAATAATACATTCTTCGATATAACATCAGTAGTCTTTTAGCTCGTAGGCTCCGTGATAGAGATGGCACTTCAAGCTAGCCAGGCCCCCATCAGGCGGGATCTAATCAACCTTCCACTTCAGACCTACCTTCGTGGCAGCTTTTGCCTTGAGCATATGGATATTTTAGCTATCAGGTTGAGACCACAGCTATACATGCTATCTATGTGTCCCCATTCGTTCAAATTTCAAGGCAAGATCTCAACTGCGTAAATCTGTCGCCTGGAGTCGAGCTTTTCGCGAGCTGTTGAAAGAGATTTCCTCGAAGAGCCCACAGTCGGCGTATAGTTCATGCGACGACCGAAGGCCTTGGTCCTGTTAGCCATTTTCATGTAACAGGAGCTAGAAGACACCAACAAGAATGCCAGTGGCGGCAATAACCGCAATCTTCCGGGCATTTAAGAGAGTATCTGCAATAATCCAAAGCTCTTCGGAACTAGGTCCAAGCGGTTCAACACCTGTCGTCTTCACGGAATGGTCTTGATAATAGGGACCAATCGATACAATATTGAACTATCTCAGTGAGAACGCTATGGGGTGACCACAGTATCTACCTCACCTCTCATGCTCGACAACCGAGGCAGCCCACCATGAAGCTTCGTCGTCGCTGGGCTTGGCTGGACAGGCATACCGAGCTTCAAGAAAGGATCAGGGGGCATGCATGAGGATACCCTTGACTGATGGAGAATCGCCATGCCATTGAGAATCAAGCGGGTTGGCTCCCTACCTAGCCGATCTTGATAATTGATTATCTTTTTCTCTCATGGCTGCTACAGCTTTCCCAACCATAGCCAACCCAATCGCTCAAGAAATACTAGCACCACCAAACCACAAGAGCGCGCCATGAACGATGCCGTGGGGGAAATCGAGATCTCGAAGATGACTGAAGCTAGGTGCCCCGCCAATAAGCACTCTTGTTGCGCTATTTTCACATCCTCTAGAAGGACTAAGAGTCTTTGAATCCTCTTGTTGAAAGCTCGGTGACATCTCCAGATCCTCTCAAAATCAAGAGTAAAATGGTTCAACACACAAAGAGTCTTAGAGAAAGTATACGAAACTCTTAGTCGCGGCATGCAGGCGTCGCCGTCGACGATTCTGACGTCTACTGCCAAGCAGTCAAAGAGATCCCTGCCGGACTACCTAAGCGCGCAAGCAAGTCGCCAACTCCAGCGTAGAAGAGACCACTTCTTAAGCCCCCACGATACTTTCGTGCAATATAATTGCGCGACTTATTCACAAATAGACCCATTGGGAGTTATAACGCGGGACTAGGCATAATATTAGAACGAGGAAAAACATGTACGAGACAATGCAATCACATAATCGGAATGAAACATTAAAATTATTGGTAGCCACGATAATCTAGACTAAATAAACGAGGGAATGAATCATTCTAGTAATTTAGGTGAAGGCTTGTTGTAGAATGAAAGAAGTATAGTTTATCCCCCCTCTGCGCTGATCCAACCTTCCAAATGAATCGGAGTTGACTGTCATAACACTAGATTAGCTACAAGAGTCATGTTAAATCCACAGGTTGCATTTTACCATAAAGCAATAACGGGTTCGGGATCAAGAGTTCCAATGCCTCGCATTTCTTGCGTTCTGCTATGAGAATAGTTAGTATTGTTGGATTAGAAAAGAAATTCATGAGCGCCGTTATACAACTTTACCTTCTATGGTTTCCCTATCGAAAGGTTTTATATTCTCACAGAAGAAAGACTGGGGGTCTTTCAGTCCACAATTAGCTTGGTTGGATATAATCATAACCTCTTCTAGGATCTTGTTATTTTTCAGTTAGTTTTGCTAAACATCTGGTGAAGCTTATTCACTGACCTTGACCCTTTGTCGCCAGTCAGGTTCGTGGCACAACAAGTTCGCGAAGATAGTCGCATAGCAACAAATTCTTGGTGAGAACGTCAACCTCATGATGGATAGATGGGGAGGAATGGAGGATGGATGGAAATTGAGGATGGATGGAAATCGAGGATGGATGGAAATTGAGGATGGATGGAAAAGAGGAATGAGATACCTGAGAATATATAAGCACGTGGTTGTTAGGATCAACAAACCTAAAGTTCTGGGTAGCATTGACATGTTACATGTTCTGATATCGTGTAGAATGCTTCCCTTGATACGACGTTCTTGGTAATGATGGCCTTGTAAGCTGGTACATCCCTAGGTACTCGCATAGGAGACTACCGATACAGCCTCATGCTTCACGGGTGCTCGGCAGGGTTTGTGTAATCAAGGGGGTGGCGAAAGCCCACGCTCTCTACTAGTGCTAAACGCTAGCCATTGATGCTACTATCTTGTATCCCTGAGATATCTGGATGCCGTGGGAACTTCTCCTTCACCCTATGGGCCAACGGATTTCACTACAGGGATGCAGAATGCCATCATCATCATAGTTAGATCTCATTACATGGGGCGGCAAAGATTTTAGATGTACAAGTGCGTACTCCGTCTTGTCACGTATAGATGGAAATATTGTATAGATTTATTGTATTAACCTTTGCTCTGGAATGTGTCCCCCTTGGAATTTCCCTCTTTTTCTCTTTACTTTCCCCCCTCGAACTTCTCTTGGAAAACACTCCTTTTCCAACACAGCAGGTCTGGAATCCAAGTCTTCACAGTCAGCTTTCACTTCTATCTCAGCTTCGTAATATGATCTCAAGTTGGGAGAGTGACTCACGCGATCAAGGGGGTAAATTCTGCGTAACTGTGGTTACACACCCGTCAGTGGGGAACTACACCAATATGTGTTCTTGAAATGTGCAAGGATTCTCCAACACGGCCTAAAGCTGCCTACTGATAACACCGTTCTGTTGGGAAGGCGAGGAGCCAATATCAGGATGTGATAACAATCACAAACACGGAATAGAAGAGATCCTGACAAAGGGATCTTACAGTAGCAAGATCCTCGGCCCTGCATTTAGTCATCCCTTTGATCAAGTCGGGAAAAGATCATATGAATTACCCACTATATCGATCTCTTATCAAGTTCTCTCCGTACCAGGGTGTTGGTTAGCATCCGCCACGCTTTCTGGTATGTCGCTTCCCATTACCTCCTTCAAACCCCAACACTCGAGCTGTCAACTATCTTGGCTAAGTCCATGTCCTATAGCATACGAAGCTGGAGTCGGAGTTGCAGAACGGTCCTCGGAGAATACAAGCAACTCCGAAGCTTCGAGATAGCAGTTAGCGGCTGAGCATCGCGCCTCTGCGTCGATTACTAACATGCGCCGTAAGAGATCGACGAGACTCCGAATCCTGACGATTTACTTCCTCGACAACCTTATTGCACCAAGGCAGTCCTATCCTATAACCAGGATATGGAAGGGAGTATGCGAACCGTAGGATGACGACGCCGAGTGACCATATATCCATAGCTTTCGTATATGTCTGCTGTGAATGTACCTCGGGAGGGCAGTAGGTCTCTGAGCCGCAGTTTGTCCGCAAGCTGTCGCCTATCTCCGCAAAGCCAAAGTCCGACAGCTTAACGGGGGATTGCGCCCCATTGTTGCTCTCCGTGTCGGGTCCGCTCTGGAGGTTGAATCCACTAACAAGATTTGGAAGATTCGCCGCCCCCTGCATGAATCGCTCGACATTGTTAATGTGTGCAGGTGACGTTATATCATGGTGCATGACCTTGATACGGAAGCTGAGGTTCCTGTGCAGCTCCACGATCAGATTCCCCGTATTGTTGGGGAGTTCGAACCCGTCGACGATTCAGTCGAATTTGCTGCGCCGCTTATTTATTCCTTTCTCGTCGTACGCGATAATAGTTCTATTTATGGATTCCAAGTCTTTTACGATGAGGTGATATCGCTCATCGATTTTCGTCCTTTTGTAAATAAGGGCGAAGTGCCGCTTGCTGAGGCCGATGTGCTTTATGTTAGGCAAAACGACATCACATGTGTCTCGGTCTGTCCCAAACACCAAACCCAAGGAAGTCCGTGGCAGGCCGCTGAACCGCAGTTCAATGTAGGGCAGCCCGTCGGAGTTATACTCCTCTAGCGTCGCCGTCGACTCTCGGCTGCTGCGGCTGTATGGGTCCGGGTCCTGCTGCTGCGGCCGCGGAAGATAGATCCGGCGCTAGCCTCGATCGCATTTTGCGCATGATTAAGCGGATCCTGGTGGGGAATATCTTGGCAATCAGATCCGTGTCTATGATTTAGGAATCTCTCTTTATAAAAAATAAGAGAAACAAAGAAGCAAGTGAGCGTAAAGCGCGTGGTGAGTTATCATCGTGTTTATAGATTATGTAAAGCAAGACATGCAATGAGTTAGCGGCTCACCATAGCCAATAACTAGAGCCGCTACACGCCATGCTTTGCAGGCCAGCGGCGACCTGCTACCAACCAATTTCATGTGAAACACAGATCGATCGCAAATGTTCCTATTCATCATACTTCATCCATCAATGTTAGGCGACAACATCATGGCCTCCTCCGAATATACATCTCAAACCATCTCAGCTCGTGACATCGTTGCTTATAGTGATGCCGAGCTGGACCAGTACCTAGAAGAACACGGTCTTGAGGGCGGGGCAATACACGTCGACGTCAAAGACCCAGAGAATCTCCCGCCGAGTTTCATCCAGCGACTAAGGTAATGGTCCTTCTTCCTGTCAATATCTCGCGTCTCATCCTCCTGACAACTGGATAGAGATTGGGCAGAACGCGCCAGCAACACACACCAGTCCCGCCCAGTCGATGCCGACCAGCTTGCCTCGCGACTGCACGATATTTGCCTCTGCCCAGCCGATGCCGACCAGCTTACCTCGCGACGTTGGGACACATCGCTACGACTTCTATTGGAAAATCCCTCGGGTTATAGCTCTGGTGACACGACACCCCCACGTATCCCTGACGAAGTTCTAGAGAGAGAGTATTACAATACCCTCGTCAGGGAGGGGGGCCGTCCCTCCTACTCTGTTGATCTTATTGACGAGGTTCTCCAACATCCGTTATCGCACTGGGATATGTTGCGGCCTTGGGTGGAGTATCCCCCTGACGAGGATCCCGATCCCGAGGAGGAGGAAGGTCTTCGCGAATTGAGTGCTTTACTTCCGCAGCTGATGAATTGGATACGGTTCCGCAGGTGGCAGAGACACAACCGAAAAGACTATATCGGGTTTGACTCTAGCTACGCGCACGTACGAGGTGAAGAACGTGCATTCCCCGACTGCAACGAGGCGGTCAAGACACTCCTTGCAGAGTACGACTTTACCCGGCCCTTTCAGTTGCACAAAGACCCAACACAGCAGGACAGGCTGACGACCTGGATCGAATATCTCGGCTACCAGTGCTGGGTGCATTTACGATGCACCCAGAGGATCAAGCGTATGAAGCCAGCATACGACATAGCCTGGAAGAACCTTGTGGACTCGAACGTGCTAAGGCCGTTTGAGACCGAGGAGTACGTGCTTGATACTTGGAAATGTGGGCCCCAGCACCAGAGCGACAGGGACGAAGCTACTAGGGCCGTGGAATCGGCCAAAAGGGCTGCTAAAGTAGTCGTCGCATCGATGTACAACGACGCCCACAATCCGAAAGGCGCTCGTCTTACTTCGCAACAGCGTATGCAGAGGATGTTAGCAGCTAAATCGAGGCTGGAAACAGCAACAGAGTCGCTGGCATTAGTTAAAAAGAGAAATGATCTTGTTACTGAATTTAGGCAGGCGATAGGGCCGCTGGGAGCGATAGGGGCGCTAGCAGGAGATGGTTATGTAACTCTAACAAGAAATGCTAAGAGCTGTAGCTTGCGGATACGGTGGATCTTAGACCAAGTCCCACTGATCGAGGCTGAGTCCAACGGATCCAGCGTAGCCGAGACTGGTCTGGACACCGTACGTGGCACGAAGAGACAACTCGGACGCAATGCGGACGATAACGCAGCATGTGATCGAGGCATAAAGAAACAGAGGCGGGACGCTAGGACTCCCGGCCCGCTGCTAGCCAGCGAGGCTGGTTCTAGTTACCAAGAAGAGAAACCAAAGCGCAGCCGCGAGGATGTAGCCGATGATGAACTACCTTCCAAACGGGTCAGAAACGGTGACCGCGACCCAGGCTCTCCTATTGGGATATTCAACAGTACCAATACAAGGTTAACTAAGGACCTGCAGGAGTCCGAGACCCCTACGTTTAGAAAAGAAAGCGGCAAGGAACGTGTAGTGAAGATTGCAGGAAGACCTATTTCAGAGGGGAGCAAACCCTCCAGCGATCATCTGCAGCGAAGGAAGAGAACCAAAAATGCACGTCAGTCTTCGATAACTACCCAACCGCTTCATCGCAGTGCCAGGATTGCGACCCGTCAAGAGACGGTGCAGACCGTTGTGACTCGATCCGGCGCCGCCCAAAGCCCACCCCGACGCTCACGCCGAAGGATGGCATAGGAACTAGCACCTCCATCACACACGTCCCTTCCCAGACCTTCCCAGACCGCTATTAGGAACTCGAAGACAAGGATAATAACGACCAAGCTGCGGCGACGACCAAGGCAGTCTCTACGGTCGAGGAGGCATTTCAGGCGGAAGATGTCCGCCGGCTGGTAGAGCATAGCAGGATCCGTCGTCCTACATTACCAGCTCCCGTACGTCTCTGGCCAACGCGCTACCCGCCAGACAACACCGCCGCGCAGAGCCTGAGCCTCTGCTCGCCTCGACAGCAAGCATACCGACGTTGATCAGACTCAGCTACCTATATCGCAACTCAGCCGGAAATCGAATTGGGTGGCACGAGCTCGTCCACAACGCTCTTAACGGATAATACAGCAAAGTCAGTGTCGTAAGGTCTTCCATTAGCTAAATCAGGCTGCAAGGCACGTTTTCCAATATTAGGTCTACAGTGAAGAGGAGATACATAAGGCGATAAGATATGGGACGCCTCGGACCAAGCGCAGGGGAAAGCAATTGAATTCACGATGGGCGGAAAGCCATGTAGTAGAGGTGCATCTGTCGGATTAGACATACCCGTTGACGTGGCAGGGCCGGGCAGCGGGCAGTCCTAGCGCGTCGATGGATACTGCGTCATCGGCTGATAGTATGGCTCCTTCCAGACAGTCCGAAATTCTTCCAGTCATGGTCGTTAATCCGACAGGGTCAGAGGCAGCGGCGTAGGCTGGAAGATATTTCGTGACATTGTGAGCACTTCTTGGGCATGATCGCTATCCTGGTAGGGCTGAGTGCAGCGGCGGAGCCTAGGGAGTGGATTTACGGCTCTGTCCCTGGAATGTATTTTTCGCCACTATCTATGGATCTGGTGTATCTATGGTCGGCCTTGCAGTGATAAGATCGAAGATCCCGAAAAGGAAGCCTTCTGGGTTCCCGTTTTTGACTTGCATTTCAGATGGGCCATAATATGGAAGCTGTAGTCCGGGATATCATTGTGGCCGTGATCCCAACTCCAGGCGGCGTTTTTACGTCGGAGCCTGGTTTCTAAGGAGATAGATGCAGGAGGGACCGCCAACGCTCGCCAGTTGCCTTACAAGACGACAACGCAGATTAATCCCACTACCTTTGAATCCCTGGAGGCTAGGAGTATGGTGGTCGATCATCTGTGAGCATCTGGATGTGACGGAAGACGAGTCAAGCGAGAGAGTTGAGTCAAGACAAGATCTGGTCGACGGATTATGAAGGAGGCACAATATTTGGAGCAGGCTAATATATCTCTAGAAACCTGAGGGCAAGTCGACCGAACATACCAGTCCTAAATACGTAATAATAACTCAACAGAATATCTAGCGTACGACTTGGCTGATTTCGACCACATCAAACCTCTCTTGAGTGCAGCTCTTGCCGTTAAACCCAACAATGGGATTTAGGACCAGGTCTATAATGCTGTCGCCGAACCTACCCTGCCTCCTCGACCGATAGCCTCTTCCCTCCAACAGACTCTGTGGCATCGCAATACGAGCAGCTTTGTCAACTCCTCCGAACATCGCAAATACGTGGACGATGTGCTAAAAGAGGCGCTCGGCCCTATGTATATCGGGCTCCGCAACTTCCACGAGACACACTTTGGAGGCGTGGCCGGCCTTAAAACAGCATCCTACGCTATCTTCAACAAGTGTATAGAAGGCAGCAATCCATCATTTAGCAGCGGGGGATGGAGCGGATGGCCGCCAGATGCAGATCAAGATGGCATTTAAGCTGGTTTACTGAAATAAGCGAGAAGCTGGCAACACTTGCAAAGGAATACAACCCAACTCCGACACGTCGAAGACCACTGGCATAGCTTAACAGGCCGATCCAGGGGCGGAAAGTAGACGTTGGCTTCGTAAGCAGCGACGAGACAGGAAGTGCCATTAGTCACAGATACTTGTACCTGGCGAGCTAAAGAGCAACCCATCCGCTGATATCGCCTCAAAGGCGTGGCTCGATATCGGGATATAGTACCCGCTAATTAGAAAAAGTGGATGATCACAAAGACGAGGGATTATTGGGGGCAGAATGGTAAATGAATTGATGAGAGAACATGTCTCGGATCTGGACTAGCCACACACCCGAACAGCTGCTCCCCCAGCTATTAGCTGTTTCTTGGAAACACTAAGTGCTATCCCTATCAAGCGAGAACGACGCATCCTCGTCCTCCTCTGCGCTATTGCATTCACCATGATGCTTGGCGACAATTTACAGCCAGACGCTCTCATTCATGTTTTCGAAGCTGTCATCTGCGACGAGTATTACAAGACGCACTTAGTGCCTGCAACAGTAATTTCAAACGCCACTTCCCCTGTTTTCGACGTTTTGCTACCTGATCGTTGCGAGGCTCAGCCGATTCAAAGAGAGCTTGCGTTATTGCGGGGATTCTAACAGTTCGTCCCCCTTTTCGCCGCATTGCTATGTACTGTCCCGTACGGCTTGCTAGCCGAACGGATTGGACGAAAGCGTGTTCTAATTCTTAGCGGTGCGGGCATCTTTGCCGCTTCTTCTTAGGTAATAGATGTATGCTATTTTCGCTTTGCTCCGATCCGTTGGGTGTTGCTGTCTGGTATTTTCCTCTTCATCGGCGGCGGCGACGCTGTTACCTCTAGTGTCATCCGCGTCATGGTAACTGACGCTACGAACCGCGCCGAGCGTGCATAAATTTTTTCTCTATCTTCATGCTGCCGATGTGGTGTCGGGGTTCTTTGGTCCTGTAATTAGCGGTCCATTGATGGAGAAGGGATATACCTGGACAGTTCTAATTCTTGCAGATGTCACACTATTTTCGGGCACATTCATACTCACCCAGTTGATTCCGGAAACATTAAATATGAACTGTTCCAGAAAGGCATTCTCTGCGTTGGGACCCATGGATTCGCACCCTGTTACACCTTCCGCGGGGTTTTCGATCCTATTTAGTTTCCCTAAAACAATGAACAATATACGGCTCGAGATTGTCAGCCTCCTATCTCCTCTCCTTAAGATTATGAGATCGAATCGACAGGCTCTTTTACCACTCGGCATCTTTATCCTTTAAACTGCTACCCGAGAGCTTTTCACTGTCGTTGGCCCCCAATAATCCAAAGCTAGGTACCGCCTCTCCTACGCTCGGAGTAACCTGCTTCTTGCGCTCTTTCAAGGCGCTCAGGGCCTACTTATAGTTGTCCTTCGTCCCCTTGCCACCGGTACCATAGCTAACCCGAGTGGCTGGACTCCTTGGTCCCGAGACCGTAGATATGCCATCTCATCTATAGTCATTACGGCATTCGGCTTGCTAGTGATAGGCCTTGCGCCGGCCGTGGCAGTTGAAATTATCGGGCTACTGCTCATGGCTTTTGGTAGTTGTACAACAGGATTATTGACGAGTCCGTTGAGCATAACCGTGCGGCTTAGCCAAGTGAGTGCAGTGTATAGCGCAGCGCTTATGCTGAGTTTGGTGTCACGTAGCGTTGTCGGACCGGTAGCCAGTGCGGCAAAGGGTTTGAACCTAGGCTGGATATGGATGGGTCTCCCATTCGCAACTATGGCGATACTGATGGTAGGCGTGTCTCTTGTCAGCGGGTTTATCAGAAAAGAAAAGGGTGTGACTGAAGAGTAGGCTTTGTTCTCACAAGCTTTTATCTACGTAAGTAAAGATATTTATATAATAATATAGCTTACTAGCTTTTTCTTAGAACATCGCATGATAACAATGCTTCCTGTACTAGTGCTAATTTTTACAGTAGACCTAAAGACTGCCAACTACAGTTAGCTGGTGACCAGAGTAGGTTTGTTACGAAGCAACAGCGGAATGGCCTGTTGAAGTGACCAAGCGAGGGGCGCAGGAATGCATAACCCAAAGGGATCAATGCAGGAAACATGGAGAAAGACCTAGGAAGGAGACGACATTACGTGATTAATCTCCATGGTCTCTACAGAGACAACGGAGACAGATCAATTATGTGAAGGAAGGAATGACTATAAGAGTCTAGAATGTTTCCTATGTATCAAGTCAGTCCTTACTTCACTTATAAATCTAAGTTTACAGTCAGTCCTTGGAATTAACTGTTCAGGGAGCATTCCTTAACAACACCACTGTGAAGTTTCCTAACTGCCAGTACTCCCAGTATTCTTTATTGAACAGAAAATCCCTTGCGACATACAGTTGCATAACACCCAACTATCCCAGTCCAGGATTTGTTCCCAGTCTAGGATAGGTTGTTGCACTTTATTAAATCCTTATTTAATCTGACTGCTAAGTGAAGTCTTAGCTCTTTTAATAGTGGGAGCTGCTTAACGAACGAAAAACAAAACCGCTTTCCAAATAAATGTAATATATTAATATTTTTAAGCTATAAATATTCTTCAGTAGACAAGTAAAGCATATAAATCAGAAACAGATATAAAGTGCTTCACAGACATGGTTACAAGTGTTGTAGCCACGACCACATGTTTGCCGACAGACTTCGTGGTGCACATTGACAACTTCACCCTCTTTCCTGTCCTTGCAGCGGTGGCACGCACTACGACAGGCGTAGCCGCACGGCTGGATATCGCCGCAGAGACTGGCGCATCTGTACACTGCCGCAGACACATCGACGTGGCAGGGCACCATGATAGTATGGTTGCATCCCGGGACGGTCTAATCACTTTTCGAATCCGGAAGGCTCAAGTTTGTCATTGTGGCCTTTAAGCCAATCTCGCCCCTTGTCCGTCGAGGTAGTCAGAATGATCTGCCATGCAATTATACCCGAAACGGAGGCAAGGTGAAGAAAGGACTTGAGCTGTTCGAGGCCGGCCTCAGCAATGAATGATCTATCCATCCAGTTTAATATGTCGTACAATAGGCCAAATTGGGGTGCATTACAACAATTTTGTGGTGATAGGCCCAATGTAGTAATAGAACATGTGTGGTGATAAGCTATGTAACCTGGTTCAAAGCACCGAGATAACCATTATTATGCGGCTAAACATTCTAACACGTGTGATTCTAGTCTTATTACAAATAATCACAATTTCTGGCCAATGGTTATGTCACGGAAAAAACGACGCCGTTATTTCTGTGTTGGCAATACAGTACATAGGTCCATATCTCCGCGACAAGTTGTAAGTATATTAAATGTTATAATGCATAGCTGCGTCACAGCATTAGTCTATTAACATCCTGCCTTAACACATGGACCTCTCCCCTTTTCGGTATTTACACCGCCACTTCGACCGACTAATTACTGCGGGCCTCAACTTCTTCAAGCAGACACGCAGACGTTGTAACCAAGCCACAGACTCGAGCAGTCGGAGCCAACCTGCGGGTTCCACTTCAAGAACTGGGCGGCCGTGATGCTGTACTGCTTCTCGATCGTGTCACAGGTGTTGCCGCTCACCACCTTGTGCCAGCGCTTGCAAGCGCAGACGGCCCCCGGCTGAGTGGGTGTCGGCGCGCTGGTGCAGCCCGTTGGCGTTGTGGTCGGTGGGCTGGTGGGCGTTCCGGCGACGCCTTGGAAAATATTAGTAACGGAATCAGAAAAGGGAAGAACAGTTGGGAAGCAGGAAGCCGAGATCGTGGATGGAGGCACTGTTGAGACACAACTTACCGATACAGTAGTTATATCCCAACCATAGTCCGGAGCAGTCGGAGCCCACAGCCGGATTCCAGCTCAGGAATTGTGCAAGAGTAAAGGTGCCGTATTTGGATACGATATTGGAACAGGTGTCGCCCGAAACGGCCTTGTGCCACCGCTGGCAGCCACTCACGATGCCGGTCTGCGTCGGCACACTAGCTGTCGTCGTGGTGGTCGGCGGGCGGCTTGTGGGCGTGCCGGGGATCGCGACACAGTAGTTGTAGCCGAGCCAGAGGCCACCGCACGTCTCGCCCACGGCAGGATTCCATTTGAGAAAGTCTGAGAACGTGAAGGTGCCATACTTCGCGACGATCTTGCTGCAGTCATCGCCAGACATGACCTTGTAGTAGCTCGTACACGTGGATATGATGCCGTCCTGGTGAGGCGACGGCACAGAGCTGGTCGGTTCGGACGAGCTGGTGGTGGTGGTCGTTGTAGTCGGGGGGAGCCCATAGTTACGCTCTACGCAGTACTCCTGGCCGACCTGGATGCCAGAGCAGTCGGCACCAACCGTGGGATTCTAAGAACGCCCCATCCAAGCCAGGTCAGCCTACATTCTTGGGCGCTTTCACGGTAATTTCTCTTACTTACCCATGCGATGAAATCTTTCACACTGATACCCCAGTTGTTAGCAAAGTAATCGCAGTCCTGGTCTGCGCTGGTGGGCGTGTCGAAAAAGGTGCAGTCATCGGGAAAGCCCTGTCGGCGCACAGCTGGGACATTTCCCCTCGACCAGTACGGACGGTGAGCCGCACCCGCGAGGGCAGAGGAGGTGAGGCCTGCCAACAGGAGGATTACCGAGGAATACATCTTGACGAACAGTGAGAAAGGAACCGTCACAGCGAACAACTGCCCTGGAACCCTCGATTACAGCGCTCAACTTACGCCCTTTTAACATTGGCTCTGTCCAGTGTCGACCACCCCGAAGGACTTTAAGAAATGTAACGTTCCAGTCTGACGGGCGGTGTGACTTGACAGTCAGCTCATCATGGTTCGCTCTCTCCATCGCATAATACCAACATCATTCTGAGATGCCATGGTATGGTTCTCGAACACGCGCGGCTCTTCGAGACAAGTCGTTGATATTGCCAAGATCAGTAGTCCAATTCCTTCGGTTCTAAACTCGGCCGCCTGCCTACCTAGTTAGGCAGTCAGAGCGTGCAGCGTTGCATCTCATCTTGGCGTTGGTAAAGTTTTATTCTTATTATTCGTGGCAAATATCGGGCGGTGGGGTTGTGAAGCTAACGGCCGTGGAAGTGTCGCACAAGACCTGACTTATAACAATAATCAGGCTGACGGCCACGGAAGTGCCACACAGCCGCATGGGCCAGACTTACAACAATAATCAGGTGGGTACCCTTGCAGCCCGGGCTGTTGGTACTTTGGAAATTAGAAGCCTCGGAAGCGTTGTATAGCCTTGATAATACGGGGCGCGGCGGCCAGCCGGCCCCATTTCCGGGACAATATGGAGCACTTGGCAACTGGCCACCAAGTCAGTGTTATGCAGTTGGAAGCTTATGCGTTGAAAACGACCCTAATATATGCCCATTTCGATTACACCGAATCAACTTAGCACGCACTGCCACACCTTTTTGGTGCCAAGCATCTGGCATGGCAATTGAGTAGGTCATACCTTTTCTAAACACGGCGATTTAAGTGAATTTGACTTATGGCGACGAACAGACCCTAGGACGGATTCAACTGGGAGTTGGAAGTTGTGACTTGAGAGGAGAGAACTGTGGATAGGTATCTAGTTGCGAGTAATTACATGTACAACAATGATATGATCTACTCGTACATGCAATTACTGGGTTGGCCAATGGCAGTCATGGAAGCCGACCACCCTGCATCTCCATGCCGCCTTAAGCCTTGGTGGTCTTCGGCTGCTCCTGGTCCCAGGCCCAGTGCGGGCTCAGACAGTACCAGACCCCGACCTTGAGCTTGCTGTCACACTCGGCCGCAGTGCCGAGGGACGGGTTGACCTCCAGGAACAGGTCAATGGGTGTCGAGCGGCTAGCCCCTACGATCATACTGGCGCAGCCGACGGATTCCTCCGCCTGGATGTAGAAACCGCAGTTCGGCGTGGTGCCTTCTCCCACTTCCCCATCTGGTGCATCTACGATGACGTCCGAATAGCCGTTCCCCGAGCCCCCCTGACCGCCTGTGTTTCCATTGCCAGTACCTCCATCGCTGCCACTGCCCCCGTCATCGAAGGGGCCGCCGGGAGCACTGACGCAGATGACGCGGCCCCAGAACGGCTCGGTTGCCCAGATGTTGGAGCAGCCCGAGTCGAGCATGAGGTTCCAGGCGATTAGATTCATCCACGAGGTGCCAGCGTTCACGGCCACTTCGACACAAGTCTCGCCTTCTTGGACGGTATAAGTAGTGCAAGTCTGGGGCAGGCAGAGCTCGAGTCCGGCTGGGATTTCCTTGCAGGCCGGCAGGTTCGCGTTGATGTAATATAGCGATGCTGCTGAAATTGAATTAGTCACGGCGATACTGTCACAGCTATCATCCGCCTTGGTGACGATGGTCTTTCCGCTGAAGCACGCCCCCGCGTGCGAGCCATTGTTGGTCGGTGGCAGCTTGATAGGGGTCGTTGGACTGTCAACGTCACATTCTTGCTGACAGTTAGTTGCTACCAGCATTCTGGACGATGCGGTGGGCGGCGGCAGAGCACTTACCTTTGTTCACGTATTCAAGCATCTCGGCATAGAGTTCGTCGTATGCTGAGTACTCGGACTTCTGCATCAGGCGGAGCTTGGCGCCGTAGCAATATGTGCACAGCTCGTCTTTAGGCATATCCTCTATGTTCTCAACCTCTTCCCATGAGTCGATTATATCTGCCACGGATTTCAGTTAGACGTGGTTCTGGGGGAAGAGTAGATATGCAGACCCACCATTGCAATACTGGCCTGATGCTGTATCTTTGATGCAGGTTTCGTTCCAGCCGGTCATGATGGAGTCGATTGCCGAGAGAACAGTCATGCCGGGTAGCAATTCTGGCGTGGCAGCACAGGCACCCGCGATGCGTCTTCGGGCTGTGGTCAACGCCGTCTGGCACGTGGCCGCACAGACGGCGTTGGTGAGCGCCAGGGTCTCAAGAGAGCCGTGATATTCGCGTTGGCTTAGAGTCGCGACTGTCTCGTCGCAGTTGATTGTCTGCCCAAGGACCGCCAAACAGGTAGAACTAACGTTGCTCAAGTCGAGTAGCTGCTGAGGTACCGCCTGGAAGCCGATGGCTCGCATCTCCAAAAGCGACTTGAGAGAGAGGGGATTTCCCCCGACTGTACTCCAAAGGAGAACGGCCATGAGGGGGTGCTGGCGTAAAACTGAAGAGAACATATTGGCAGGTTGAGTGCCGTTCAGCTGTTCTGTGTCTCTGAGTTGACGATGGCCGAGAGCATAGAATGCGAACCAACTCAGATCTGTCGCTCCCGGGTCGTAAGTATCTGAAGTCTGAACGTCTCGAGCCGCGTTATGCACGAGAGCCACAAGGATAGGTAATTGCCATAGGATATGATCCACACACCAATTCGGAAATTATTAGCTAGCTGGGTAGCATCTGTAGCGGGCCCGTCAGCAGCCATGGTCTCGAAGGGTCCTGTGGCCTTTTCCTAACGGTGTGGGATGCATGCAGCCATTCCACTGCATCCTTCACAGCTTGCCCGGTCTGGTTGCAGGATACCAACATCAGGAAAAAAAAAGTAAAAAAAGAAGGGCCGTTTCCTGGTCGTATTCAAAGCCTTGGCAATCTTCCTGGTCGAATGCATGTTGGGTCCGAGAGTTCTAGTTCTTGGAATAGCAACGAACTATATGCTGTTGTTGGGGAATCAGGGGTAGCAAGCTCTCGCTCTGCCAGACTGCATATTATTTCATACCTTTCAAATAGCACGCTTGGTTGTAGCGAGTATCAGACCAGCAGCATTCCAACCTTATCTGCGATATTCGGTCCTTGCTGTCGCCTCTACTCGGTGACTACAATCACCTCTTGACCAGGAAACATGCACAAGTTCTTCACCATCCTCTTCTGTCTTCTCTGCTCTGTGCAGCTAGCGACCCAGCAGGAGCCGCAGTGCAGTACTTCGAAGCCATGCCCCGAGGGATGCTGTAGTAGTGCTGGGTGGTGTGGTTATGGCCCTGACTACTGCGGGTACGTAGAACGAGCTCAGGGGAAACTGTGAATTACGGAGCTGTTTGCTAACAGAACTCTTTACCCAGAAAAGGATGTCAGGGTACCTGTGACCGCAAGTCACAGTGCAATCCAGGTTGGGATAGCGATCAGTGGAGCGACATCACCACCTGTCCTCTCAATGTCTGCTGTAGCAAGGACGGGTTCTGTGGCACGACAGAAGACTTCTGCGGCGATGAACAGGTTGATCGCCCGTCCTGCGGTACTGACACGGCTGTATCCCGTGTGATCGGGTACTTTGAGTCCTGGGCACCGTCCGTGAGATCATGCTACAGCATGCTGCCCGAGAACATCCCTTATGGCCAATACACGCACATCATCTTCAGCTTTGCCACCATCAACCCCAGCACGTTCAAGGTCAGCGCTGGCGACACGCAGACGGAGTATCTCCTAGGTCGTATGAACGCCATCAAGGTCCTTCAACCTGACATCAAGATCTGGGTCGCCCTGGGAGGCTGGGCGTTCAATGACCCGGGCCCAACCCAGACGACTTTTAGCGATATCGCAGCCTCGCCTGCACATACGAAGACGTTCTTGGATTCCTTGGTCCAGATGATGAACACATATGGCTTGGACGGTGTCGATATTGACTGGGAATACCCGGCGGCTGATGACCGTGCTGGGCGCCCCGAGGACTTCAAGAATATCGTTACTTTTGTCAAGAGCATCCACGAGCGAATGAAGGCGGACAAGCGCGGCAATTCCATGGCCATCCCAGCCAGCTTCTGGTACCTCCAGCACTTCGACATCAAGAAGCTGGAATCCTACGTTGACTGGTTCAACCTCATGTCCTATGATATGCACGGGTCATGGGATATCGACAACAAATTCACGGGGCCATATGCCAATAGTCATACAAACATGACGGAGATCCAGACAGCCCTGGATCTGCTCTGGAGAAACGATATCGACCCCAAGAAAGTGACGATGGGTATGGGCTTCTACAGCCGAACCTTCACTCTCACCGACCCGTCGTGCAACCATGTCGGCTGCACCGTCAGCTCGGGCGGCAATGTCGGGAGGTGCTCGGACACAGTGGGCGTGCTCCTGCATCCTGAAGTGGCCGAGATCGTCTCTGAGAAGAAGTTGACCCCAGTGTTGGACCGCACCGCCGCCGTGAAAACCGTGGCGTGGGGGAACCAATGGACATCCTTCGATGATGCAGCGACATGGCGCCTCAAGGGCAATACTGCGCGAGGTCAGTGCATCGAGGGGTTCATGGTGTGGGCCATGAGCCAAGACGACAGCAAGGGGACGAACATTAAAGCGCTGAACTCGGCTCTGGGACGAAAGACGCCAGACTTCCCCGACTTCGACCCTGATGGGCCTGAAGCGTTGCCAGCCACTCAGGAGCCCCTGCAGTGTCGATGGTCTAGCTGTTTCGACGGCTGTCCCTCGGGCTTCAAGGAGGTGCAGCGAGACGGCCACAAGGAGATCATGTTGGACACGAAAATCTGCGAGCCGCTCGAGGTCAACGGCTTATCCACTCAGCCATTTGCGCGACTTTGCTGCCCTGTCTCCCAGGAGATTCCCACATGCACGTGGCGCGGACACAGAAACACGGGCAACTGTCAGCCAGGCTGCAACAACGGCGAGGTCGAGGTCGGCTCGCTCAGCACCGGGTGCAAGAAGAACCACCAGAGCGCGTGCTGTACAATCAACGATGCAACCGCGAGCTACGGGCTGTGCTCGTGGGGGGACTGTACCTCCGATCCCGAACATGCCTGCGGGAACGGCTACGTGGCATCTTCGAGCCAGGGTTGGGGTGGTCACCACAGCTGCTCGAATGGGAAGACTAGACCCCTGTGCTGTATCAAGAACGCTGAAGATAGCTTCGACTTCAATGACTGCAAATGGGTCCCCAAGGACGGGCATCTCAGCGGAGGTGGCGCGGATAATATCTGCGAAGGCGCATGTCCCCAGGACGCCGTCAAGTTGGCGCTGTCGATTGGATTTCACCGGGTTCCAGGAAGGGAGACTGCCTGCTACGGCTATAATGCTTTCTGCTGTACCGATCCCAAGCCCAAGGTCGTGCCGAGAAATGACAACCCTGGATCCACCCAGGGCCAGGAGTTCAAGCTGTTGGTATCCAAGTACATGGAAAATCCATCTTGTCCCGCCACCATCCTGCAGCCGCTCGTCCACGACAAGTACGGCACCAGCGCAACAAAGAGGGGCCTCGACCTCCGCGCCCCAGAGTACGACGTGCTCCAGGGCCGGGCGACAGTCTGCTATAACGACAACTGGCAAAAGCTGTTGACCTATGCGGTTCTCATGTTTACGCACTCGGAGACTGGTTTCGACGCCATCAGGTCGATATGGAACAACGATCTCGCGGGCTTCTTCGACGAGGAGCTCGAATTCGCACAGTTGCAGGACTATTTTATGGACTACCCCATGATCGATCATCGCGCCCACCTCGAGTATGTCCTTCTCAACCCGACGCGTGCGGGGGAAGGTATGCGCGTGTCCAGGAACGCTGGGACGCAGCTATGCCATCTCCCAGGTGCTACCAAAAAGCGGCATATAACGGGCTCTTCTCCCAATTTGGAGGACACAAAACGCATGATCTGGTCCTTCCGAAGCAATCCGAGTGATACCCCGAATATCAGGACTATCTTACAAGGCATTGAAAGTGGTGATCTCAGTCTCCACTATGCCCGGTGGCAATGGTACAATGGCGGCCAGGACGCTGAGACGGGGCCGTTCCTAGAGCTTGCCTATTGGATTGGGCCGACGCCAGGAGTTGCCACTGGCACGGCGTACGATCAGTTTCGCGACACCGGCCTGAGAGATGCAGAAGATGGAACAGATCGGTGGGCTGTCATCCATATGCACTTCGGACGGGATCCACGAAACTGGCTGATAGGAGAGAACGGGCAAATCTACGCTGGTACACCAGGTATCCGATTCTTCCACGGGCAGGTAGTTGCCCCGGCCGGCGAGTTCGGAGATTGGCGCGTTGACGGCGATGAGCGTTTCAGGCGCCGTACCGTCAGACAGGGCTGGGACTGTCCAGAGGGCGAAGGCCTCTGGTATGTCGGCTATCCAGACACGCCGACCGATTCTGACATCCTGCTGCTGCAACGATTCGGCGAGCGACTGCACCGCGAAGGATACCTCAACACCGAAGGATTGCGGCTGATCATCGAGCCTCCTACTGGTCCGTCCGGTGACATCAACCCGGAGAACCCGGGCTATCTGGTTCGCCCTCCTAATGGCTATACCACGGCGGCAGGGAACAACAATCCTTACCGACTCAACTTCCTCATAGAGAATGGGCTATACCAATTCTTTACACAGCCACCTCCGAATAACAAATAAGAGCACTACAGCGAATAACATATTACGGTCAGCAATAAATAACAAAAGGTAGTCTTTTTAACATAATGTGGGAAAGGTAGAGAGGGGGATGAACGGGGTTTACTACCTACATGCCTTAAATACTTACTTAGTTTAGCACCTGCATTTAGTGAGGGGCCTTAACACTGATGACAGTTTTCCGTTGTAAATTATCTTAGCCTCGCTAGCCCTGCTTTAATCACTTATATAATTTACCCTCTTGTAAAAGTCTTTTCAAACAAGGCACATGGAGCCGGTGAATCGTCGGTCGGTCATGACAGTTTCACGTGACGTACGCACGCGATCCTAGTTTTCATTGCGATTTCCTTGTCCATAAGATAAAAGCACTTCAATGATTGTCTCCGCAAGCTTCTGGTCTCTCTCCAGAAACTTCGACTCGGCTGCCATCCGGGCGGGTGTCATGTCGTTGACGGGCGAGATATTAACGCCATGAGCCAATAGTGCAGAGATCACACCAACGGCACCACGCTCAGCCGCCCAGAAAATCGGTGGAAGGTTCGTCCGAATGATCCTGTGCGAGTTCGATGGGTCCGTCATGACACCCCGTAAACGATGGCCCCAGGGCAGACTGGACTCGGGTAAGAAACCCCTTCCATCCGGGCTTAACAGTGGAGCGCGGGCTTCCGGGTCAACACCACGCAACATCAAGTCGGTGGCAAGTTCAGCACCTAGACCGTTTCTGTCGCCGTCACGGTGGAGGGCGAGACAGTGCAACGGAGTCCAGCCTTCAGCTGTCGTCTTGGCTGCCTCGGCGCCGCGAGAAAGCAGTAGGCGGGCTGCCCGTACAGCTTCGGCAATAGTAGTGGTGTTTCGACCCCTGAGCGTGACTTTTTCTGTGGGAACCAAGGCACACATCAACGGCGTCCATCCGTTGGAGTTTACCGCATTGATGTCTAGCCCTTGACCGATGAGGAATTCCATTGTTTCGATGCAGCACCCGGCGGAGGCAAAGTGAAGCAGGGTCTCTCCACCGTGATTTCGAGCCTCCAGGGCTTCATTCCGATCTCGCTCCGGGCGCGAGGATAGATACAGCTTGAATAACCGCAGGTCTAACTCATAAGCAGCACTGTGTAGAGGCATGTCGCCATTTCCGTCTTGCTGCGATGCAGAGGCCCCATGCTTCAGCAGCAGACGAATAGCAGACTCGTTTTGAAGGGAACCCGAGACATTCGATGGGCCTGCAGATACTGGCTTGGCAAGGACATGGAGAGCAGATTGACCACCGTCGCTGGGTTGGTTTGGGTCCGCACCGTGTTCAAGGAGTGTCATGAGGGCACCGGTGAGGCCAGCGCTGGTGACGGCACGATAGACAAGAGGTTTGCCACTAGGACGAGAATTGGGATTGGCGCCGGCGTTAATCAACAGCGCAATCAGCAGTTGCTGATCGAGATAGTCGATGCCTTCGTACTTAGGTAGATCGTCAAACCCCATGGTCCTATAACTTGTAGCGTAGTGCAGCGCCTCTTGAACCGTCGAAACCTCGAAGGAGCACCGACTGAGCAGTGACGTGGCAACATTCGCGCGCCATTTCCGCGCAGCCCATATGAGCGCCTGCGCTTTGGTATCCGGCGACCAGCCATGCCAGAGATCCAACAGTTCCTCTACAATAGAAACATGCCCTTGTGTTGCGGCCACAACGAGGGGTGTCTGCGTGGGCCGTAGCCCGTGGATATTCCTTTCCGGGCTTTCGCGAACCCAGAGGCGCTTGACTATGGCACGATGTCCCTGGAGGGCGGCCTTCCCAATGGCGGTCAGCCGCGGCGCATTGCCTTGGCTCACGACAAGAGAATCTGCACCGGCCGCTAGCAACAACTCAACGGCGGCCAAGTCACCGCAGTATGCGGCAAAATGAAGCGGCGGGCCGAAGTCAAGGGCGGAGTAGTTGATGTCCCGGGTAGACGAGACGTCGAGCAATAGTTCGCGCAGTCGGCGATGATCGCCATCGCGAACACAGGCGTGCAAAGCCTCTGGTTCGGTCTGGAACTCGTCCTCGAGCCACTTCCGTTTCCGACCGAGCATGGCTGGTGTGCGTTGGAGGCGAAAATCAAAATACTCTACGATCTGTCGCAGGACGAACCTGGTTTGTTGGCTTGAGCCTGTGGGATGGGACAACACATGTAATTCCCAGGAGGTTACCCAAGGCGCACTTGTTATTGTTAGATTTGGTGCACGGGCCTACGGCCCTAGTTAAGCTTAGTGGGGACGTAATACATGTGTTAGGAATTAGTATGTGATGTTCTATGCAAAGCATCTTCTCACACGGCCAAGACTGCCAAGACTGCCAAGACCCTTGAGGTCACCCGTTCCCTTGGCGAAGAATGAAGCTCTAAGTAAGCGATTGGATATAGAGTCACAAGGTCAGATATGCAATAAAACCAACAGTTCTGCAAGACTGCCCAACGGGTAGAAATAGGCCTTAGAGTTCTCGAGTTCGAAAGATCCGAGAAAAACAAAGGACCTAGAGCCTCTTGGTGAATTATTAGCTGAATGTGACTAAGTTCTAAGCCCTTTATAAGATCCCTTGCCACACATCTAGAGGGATTCATGTCAGAATGAGCTATCTCGGATCGAATTGCTGATATAATGAACAATAATCCTTTGAAAAGATCTTGAAGTAGTTCCAAAAACCTTAGGCAATGTAGTTTGTATACAAGGTTTATAGGGTATATATAAGTGCCCATATTTCGTACCTACTTGATTAGGCATATACAATATAGGAAGCCTTTACTAGTCACGCATAAACCCCTGACATATAATCATCACATACCTCCTATTAAATGGGACTTCAGCCTATCATTGTGGGTTGACCCGGCACATGACTGGTAAGATAGAGAAGGGAGTAGGGGTGCAAAAGCTGATTTTACATCTTGTGGAATTTCCACCACTTGCACTGCACTTTTACCCCCGCGCAGGAGCAGTGTTATCTAGACATGGGATGTTGATTAAGAAGCGATTCGGTTAGCGGTTGGAGCGTTGTTACGACCCTCTAATACCCACAGAAGATATATAGGTTCAGTAGGGGTTGGGTATGTTCGGCAAGAAGATGACCATACACTAAGATACTGTGCAATTGTTCACTAATCGTTAAGGGATTTCCCTCATATGAGTCCGAGAAGTAACCGTATGCTTAGATTGAATAGTGAAGTAAGGAAAGACTAGAGCTAATTACATAGGAAAGCCCTTGTAGCTATATAGTATTTTCTTCCTTCACCTAATCGCCTGGTCTCTGCCGTCTCTCAGAGACCATGGAGATCCCGTGACGGGATCTCCATAACCATTGTAACCGATATCCTTATATCTGTATCCCTCATGGTTCCCCTCCATGAACGCCTTGCGTTTCTCACTAGGTCTCCATAACAGGCCAGTCTTGTTGGTTTGTAACAAGCGTGCGGGGAAGAAATTCCCAGAGCCTGATCGATCCTGAATCCGCCATGCCTTTGATACTCGGTTCTAATAATGTCGGATTGCCAACAGTGACTATATATCTATCTACCTTGTTGCTGTTATATTAACACAGTCCATTTTTTTCTTTCAAATGTCCCTTCTGACGCTATCGAATCGCAATAGCTAAAGCACGCAGAACGATGGGGACGTATACTTACCTCCCGTTGGAGGACCCGATGCAGGAAATTCGCCTTGTTGAACTATTACCGGCACCCGATATGGATCATAGTATCAGGGTCAGGATTCATCATGTCTCATTGCTACAGGAGAGGACTCCTCCAAGGCGTTCGAAGCCTTCTTTCGAAGAGGTCTATAAAACGCTACCACCAGGTTGGGATTTATATCAAAATCCTCAAGGCCGATACATATTCGCAAATCAGAACAGCGAGAAGCTGCAATGGAATCACCCCGATGCCCGCGTCAGTCCCGACATTTACGAGGTAGAGCCACTTGTCGACGCTGATTTTCAGCCGAAATACGAAGCCCTCTCCTACGCATGGGGCCATGCTAGCAAGTCGCAATCCATTACAGTCGAGCCTGGCGCAGCACATATAACCGGCACGAAGCGTCACGCGACATTGGACCCAAACACTGCCTGGGAAGAGAAGGACACGACACTGGAAGTATCAGATAGCAGCTTGGGAGCGTTACGATACTTGAGAGACAAAGAACGATCGCGCCTCCTGTGGATAGATACGATTTGCATTCAACAAAGCGATAATGTCGAGAAGGGTCATCAAGTCTCCCGCATGTCCTTCATCTATGGACAGGCATACCGAGTCGTAGTGTGGCTTGGCTTGGAAGCCAATGGGAGCAGCCACGCGATACAGACGCTCAATTATATTGGCTCCCAAGGCGATATCGACGCACTCAAGGCATGCTGGATGCCTTCTCCAGATACCACAGAGCGGGAATGGATCGACAGGTCATTCCAGCTGCCATACGATGATAGAACCTGGGATGCAGTCCTCGCATTTCTCAGCCGCCGCTGGTTCACCCGGCTCTGGGTAGCTCAGGAGATTCACCTCGGACGCATGGTACCTGGGGCAATCATCCAATGCGGGACCGATACCATGGAGTACGCCTCTCTACGGCGCGCCATATGCTGCCTTGAACACAGAGATCTCCATCAAGCAAATCTTAGATCCACAGTGGCGTATATCTGGAGGCTCTTCAGGTTCACGAGGCTGGGGATATTCAGAAGTGTGATTCGCACAGCCACAATAGGTAGGGACTGTACCGACCCGCGGGACAAACTTTACGGCACTCTCGGGATTGCGCCAAAGAAGTTCGCCTCGCGTATCAAGCCGGACTACTCGGACAAATGCCTTCCCGGTGATACATACAAGATGGCTGTTCTCTGCCATGCACACCAAGTCCAGCGACTAGAGCTCTTTGACGGCTGCTCTCTCGTGTCGCGGCGTATTCATGCTCCGTCGTGGGTTCCGGACTGGTCTATAACAAGCAGCCGAGACACGCCAAAGTTCTTCATAAACAGTCAAGTCGCGAGTGGTTTTTCACGTGCCCACTTCATGAACGACGACAATAGACCAAATGTCTTGGAGGTCTTGGGGCTGCGGTGCGCTACTGTGTCTCACGTTTCTCAGCCTTTGCTGTTTGATCCCGGAAGTTTGGAAGCTGTTCATCATGTACGGCAGTGGCAACTCCAGGATCTAGACACGACTATCTATCAGCCTACTGGTGAGACACTGAGAACCGCATACGCGCTCACATTGATCAACAATAGGGTCGTCAACCGATGGCCTCAATATAACCTCCCTACAGTGGACGAATGGGTCAAGCAAGATTGGGACGACGGGCTATTCGGTAGTCGTGCTAGCAGTAGCCTTCATAGAACGACAGCTGCAATTAGCAGGCACGTCAAATACGCTCTCAACTTTTGCCAGGACCGCGTTCTTGTTCAAACCCATGAGAAGTATATTGGACTTGCACCTGGAGACACAAGGCCTGGTAGGTTAATGTCCATTTGCAAGGGGTAATAGCTGCTTAACGCGACCTGATGACAACTAAGTGTTTCTCCAGGTGATGTGATCGCTGTATTCCTTGGGTGTTCGAATCCAATAATCCTACGCCCCGTTACTATCAACGAGACGTCGTCGTATCAAGTCGTTGGCGAAGGATATGTCCATGGGCTTCATGACGGTATAGGATTTCTTGGTCGCCTACCCACTCCTTGGAGGGTGAGAGGTCACTACACGGCGGATGGGAGAGACAATTTTAAGTTTATGGACGTCGAGTCGGGCAAAATCACAAAAGAAGACCCAAGACTAGGCCCGATGGCGGGATGGAAAAGAGTCGAGCGTCCCCTCGATGCCGATGATCCGCGACATTACGATTTTTTTCAAAATCAAGTAAGTGGGGAGATCACCAACTACGATCCAAGATGGGAGCCGACGGTCCTTGAAGCTAGAGGTGTTAGCCTTACAAAGTTTTCCTTGGTTTAAAAGTAAGATTTTTGTGGTTTAAGTTATAACTCTATGTACAGCCTTTTTGATATATCCTCCAGGCCTCCTTAGCCCAATACGATCGTCCGTCTTGAACAGTTACGCTAGCGAGGAAACTCGAAGGCTTGTCCAGTCGATCACTGTCGCCGAGATCCGGAATGAGGCCCGTTGTGAGAATGGAATCAACTGAGAACCCTGAACAAAATAATGTCTTAGAAGTTGCAAAACATCGGCATCTGTTGATATTCGAATTATATCCGGGGTTCCAGTTAATCTCATCGCGCATGTACCCTTTGAATGCCACTTCATCCCGGTGTTCACTGGTGTGTTGGCGCACATCGGAATACACAAGCCACCATGCTGTCACTATGTACCCTGAAAGGCCTCACCTATGTGTGTTGCGCGCCTGTTATGTGGGCAAAATTCACAGTATCCTTAATAGGATACATTCGTCGGAACCTCGGATTGTCATGGTAAATATAGTGCCCAGTGAACGGTTACCTGTCTATCTAGGTGGTTAGGGAATAATGCAACTGATACAAGTAAGTTGTGGGCAATGCGGCTGTATTAATGTCGTAGAGTAGCTCCGCCACACATCTAACCTAGCCATTCCACCACCGACGCCTATTTTGCGAATTCAAACGAACCGTCTTTCCCTTCCCCAGCCCACTTCCCCACGATGCGACCATCTTCTAATTTCCCCCAATACAGGTAGGTGCGATGATTCTGAGCATGTTAGTAATAGATCTTAGCAAAAGCCACATAACCTAGCGGGGACACTACACCAATGATTGCAAATAGGCCGCCAGCTCCCGTGCCATCTCCGCTGATCGTGAGCTGATCAATCCTTTCGTCCTCGACCACCTTGTCGTGTAAGGAGAATCGAGAGTCCCCGGTAGATTTAGTCTGCGCTATTGTCCAGGTTCCCGACCAACTCTTGTACACGCTGACTGTTTCCCTTTCTATTAGCTCGAAGTCCATACCGCCTTTTGAGCCAACTATTACAGACAGTAAGCTAGGAAACTTACGTTGAAGTTATGCCTAGCCAACGCTTTTCAACAAGGCAGAATACAAAGTACCCTGGCCCTCCTGCCTAATTTACTCCCCATTTCCCATGCATAGTGTTCTTGTTGTCAACATAACCGGTATACCTCCACAAATAAGAATAATAGTCTTTTTTGAAAGTGATCTTTGCGTCTGGGTCAAAACTGCCATTCAGTTTAAACGGCCCGACCTTGTCGAACCTATAGCCGTTCACGTTCCTTTCGTGCTCAGTCGTTAGATACATAGTAAAGTCGGATTCTTTATCCGTTACCCTTTTTTAGGCATCATTTGCCGGGTATGTATAAAAACCCGCCCATCGGCCCTCAACATCACTATTAACTATTAAAAATGCTTCATCTAGTAGTATGCTAGGGCTTACTAAATAGTAAGAAGATCCATTATCGTCGGAAAGGGGTGTCTTGAGTTTTTAATATTTAAGATAGATGTGGGATGTCGGCTGTCCTATAATCCAGATAGAAAGGCGGTTTAACTTAGTGACGGTGGTGGCTGTATTATATAAGCCTATGCGACGCAGGAAGCTATGAGAGTTGACGCTATCTTCGGGAATCACGCTGCATCTAATTGGGCAGTAAAATGAAGGAAATATGCCGTGTAAGGCGCCCCCGTGCTTGAAGTAACAACTATCGCAGCTAAAGTACGGTGGCTAGGTTGAAATTACGGAGAGCTGTATGAGCAAGCTTTGGGCGTACGGAGGAAGGGGGAGAGAGAGAACCATGGACCTTGAGACCTCAGAGAATCATTAGTTAAATAAGATTGATTCCAAGCCCTCTCGCGAGAGCCCTTGCTACAGTTTGATCTAGAAGGGACGTGATCCTTTAGAAGGCCGCTATAAATGATAGCAGCCGCTTTTCCCTGGTACCCTTTGCTATATATGTGCAGACTTCGTGTCTTAAAATCCTGCTTTGAAATTCTTTGATGCAAGAAGCTATGTTGGGGATTCACCCAACAAGGGTGACTCTGGCTGATTAACGTAAATAGATAGCCACGCAGTACTTTTTACTACCTATAGCTTCCCAATGATGTTACATCAGCACCCGCGGACCCCCAGACCAAGGTAGGCAGGTCGAAAGAAAGAACCCTGGCTCAAGAGCACCTGAACGGTCCTGTTTTACTGCAGATCTTTCGATGCCACGTCAAGGCCCGTCGACCGGAAGCTTGCTTGATCCACATGAGCTTCCCCCTCTCAGAGTACAACCTTGACTTTTGGGGTATAATTATCATATCGGTAACATGTTTCCTAGGGGTAGGGTCTTGAAAACTCTCGCCTTGTTACCAATCTACAATTCCGGCAGCAATTGAGCCATCAATTGGAGTAATTGGCCCGTTGACATAATGGCGAGAGAAAAGCAGTTGTTCTCCATCTACGCATCCCTCGTCGGCCTCACAGCCGCACAATTCCCGACGTCATGTCCGGCGCCGTCGTCCCAACATAACGGTACAATCGGCGTCTGTCCCAACGACTTCGCCATCATCGGGCCGTCCCTCGAAGCGGTGCATGAAGGCGTTCTCGCGCCCACGGGCCTGGCTATTGACCCCGACCTCAAGCTGTACCTGACGTACCCGCGCAATTCCGGCCCCACGCCCAACAACGTAGTCATCTGCACCTCATTCACAGACGAGGCGCCCTGGCCCTCGGCCGCCATCCAGAACTGCACCGCCAGGCAGGACCCCATCACGTGCTTCATCAACGTGCAGAACATCGTGCTGGACAGCGTGAGCCAGCTGTGGGTCGTGGATTCGGGGATTCCCCCGGGGGCTGCGTCGCCCGTCATCTCAGGCGCCAAGATCATGTCCTTCGCGCTCGACGGGACGCTGCTGTCCACCTACCCCATCCCGGAGGAGCTGCTGCACGACAACCTGAATCTGAACGACATGCGCGTCAACAACACCCTCGGCACAAAAGGGTACGCCTTCCTCACCGACGCCTCAAAGCTCGGCTCGCTGCTGTCGGTGGACCTGGACACGGGGTACACGATCCGGCGGCTGTTCAACACGACGTACACGCGTGCGGACGAGGGCTACGTCGGCATCTACGATGGGCGCCAGGTCTACGCGTGGAACGGCACGCACAAGTCGTCCATCACGACGAGCGCGGACGGCATCGCGCTGGCCTCGGGGAGCCTATACTGGGGCGTCCTCGCGTCGCGACGGTACTACTACATCTCGCAGGCCGCGCTTGTGGACCCGTCCCTCTCCGATGCCGACCTGCTGTCGTCCCACGTCCGGAACCCGGGGCAGGTGGGCACGGAGCAGGCCGGCTTCACGGCCGACGACACGGGCCGCGTGTACATGCTCGCCTCGGAGCACAACGCCATCTTCTACGTTGACACGCTGCAGGCGCGCGTGAAAGAGACCATCAACGGCGTCCCGGGCGGCAGCAGCGACCCTTACGAGCTCGTGGCCCCCGACAACTACGTCGTCAAGACCCTCGTGCGCAGCGGGCTGATCCAGCACGCCGACTCGGCGGCCGTCTGGGACGGTTGGTTGTATTTTTGTACCAATCAACTTGCTTTCGCGCCTAATAGACAATATAACAATATCGAGGCCCGGCGCGGGCCGTTTAGGAGTTATCGGGTGTGGATTGGGGCTGGGCCTGCCGTGTAATTTCATAGGTTTATATCTATATAAGCAATCAGATAATACCTACGCCCCGAGCTTGTATTGCTAAATAAAAACCCAACGCTCTTGATAGAAAAGACCTCAAAAAAATCTCAGAAGTCTTAAGCAGTCAGATCCCGATTCAACTGCGAAGCCATCCAGACCAGCATCCCAAGCTCATCGAGGTTCGCGCACCAAGGGCTCAAATCCTGCTGCAGTAGGGGATTGGGGGGGGGGATGGAGAAAAACCGGCTGCTCGGCCACTTCTTTAAATACTTACCTTCGTATACTCTCCAACAAGACCTATGTTCTTTGGTTCAGATCGGGCTGTTGGTATATGTCCGATAAGTATTGGGATCAATATTCCCTTGAGAGTTAAAGTTAGTCGAGGGAAGCGGGAGGAATAATACCGCAAGGATTATCTAACTAATCTTCATGGGCTAGTTTTAAAACATTGCTAATAAGTGTGAAATATAAATTAGGACTAGCGTTATATTTCCAACTTTTAAAAAGTTACAAATTTATTTTAGCTTATATTAATAGTATTTTTATATAAAAGCTTTACTCCTTTGTATAAAAGCTTTATTCCTTTATATAAAAGTTTTACTCCTTTATATAAAAGCTTTATTTTTTTATAAAATAATTAAAAAAAATAAAATTAATAATTTTTATTATAATATAATA
>MU280273.1:0-60703 GCA_022385635.1 Xylaria scruposa | reverse complement strand
ATTAATAAATATAATTAATTAATATTAACTTTTTATAATTTATTTAAATATAATATGTTTTAATTATTATTATATATATATAATATATTTATTTAAATTTTTTAACTTTATATAGTTATAATTTTTTAAAAAATAATAATTTTAAAAAAATTATTAATATATTAAATTTAATTAATTTTTATAGATTTTTTCGAGTTTTTTTTATAAAAATCAAAAAAGGTAAAAAAATTAAAAATTTCTTTATAAAATTTTTTTTTTTTTTTTTTTTTAATAAAAAACCCTTCGTTTTATTTAGTTATACCTTTTTTATTAAAAATAAAAGCATATCTTTATAATAATAAATAATATTTATTATATTTATTATAAAAATAAAGTTATATATTTAATAAAAATATTTAATAAGTAGTTTATATTAATATTAAAAACTTTTAATAAAATTATATTAACTTTTATAAACTTATAAAAATTTTAAATTATATTTTTATATTTTAATTAAAAAGTTATATAAATTATAAATATTTTTATATAAAATTAAAAAACTTATAATAAAAATCCTTATAAATAGTTTATAATTAATATTTATAAAAATATTTTTAGCTTAATAAATAAGCTAATTTAATATAATAATATAAGTTTTAAAAAATAAAAAAATATTAAAACCTTTATAAACTTTATTAAATAATTAATATAATTAATTTATATTATAATTTTTAAATATTAATATTAAAATAAACTTTTTAAGCTTATATTTTATAAAATTATTAAAACCTTTACTTTATTAATTAAAATATTATTATTAAAAGATTATTTTATAATATAAATAATAATTTTTATAAATATTTATTATTTATTATTTATTTTTTATTTAAATAATGTTTTTATAATTAAATTTATTAACGTTTTATATAAACTTAAATAACTTTTTAAAATTAAACTTAATAAAAATAAAGCTATTAAATAAATTATAATTAATATTATTAAAACATATAAAATAAATTATAATATTAATAAAAATTAATATATTTATTATATTATTTATATAATTAAATATTTTAATAATATTATATATTTAATTATTATATTAAAACTTATTAATAAAAAAAAATAATAAATTATTAATTTAATTAAATAAATACTTTTATATAAAATAATAAAATTATATAAATTAAAAATAAATTATAAAAACTATTTTATATATAAAATTATTTATTTATAAAATTTTAATTAATTTTTTATTTTTATAAAAATAATTAATTAAACTTTATTATATTAAGCTATATATTTTAAATTAAATAAAAAATAAAAATTAATTAATTTATTTATTTTTTTTATATTTATATTTATTTATTTATTATAAAAAGCTTAATAAAAATTATATAAACTTATTTAATTTTAAATTTTTAAGCTTAAAATTTTAAAAAAACTTAATAAAAAATAATATTTTATAAAATTAACTAAAAAAAAAATTATTTTAATATTTTTATTATATTTATAATATTAATATATAAAAATATTATTAAAATTAAAATAAAAATAATTATAAATATTATAATTTTAAATAATATAAAAATTAATTTAATAATGTTTTATTATTAAATTATTAATTTTAATTTAAAATATAAACATTATTTTAATTTTAAAATATTTTTTATTATTGCTTATTTTATTAATTAAACATTTAATAAATTAATAAAATAATACGCGCACTTTTAATTAAATATTTATAAAATATATTTTACTTTTTAATTAAAAAAGTTAATATAACTAAATATTATAATTAATAATAATAAAATAATTATATTTAAATTTTTTATTTTTTTAATAATTAAAAATTATAAACTATAAACTTATTTTTTATAATATAATATTATTAAAAATAAATTTAATTATTTATTTAAAAAATATTTATAGCTTAATTATAAGTAATAAGGTTTTATTATTAATAATTTAAAATATATTTTATATAATATTAAAATTATTATTAATTATTTTAATAATAAATAATTATATATATTAATTTTTTTTATTAAACTTATATAATAAAATTTAATTAATAAAATAAAACTTTAAACGTTAATTAAACTTTTAAAAAATATTAATAATAATTTAATAATTATTAATATATTATTATTTATTAATAAATTTAAATTTAAACTTAAATTAAAACTTAAATATAAATATTAATTTAATTTAATATTTAAAAAAATTAAGTTTAATAAACTTAATATTTATAAAAATACTTTATATAAAATAAATAAATAAAACGTTTAAAATAAATTAATATTTAATAATAATAATAATATAATTAAATTAAATAAATTTAAATATAAAAAAAAATAACCTTTAAAAAATAATAATAAATAAAAAACAAATAAAATTAATAATAAATAAAAAATAAATAAAGTTAATAATAAATAAAGTATAAATAATAAATTATTAAATTAAATATAAAGTTATAATAACTTATTTATAATTAAAATTAATACTTTAAAACTATTATTATTTTATTTTTATTATTTAATTAATAAATTATTTTTATTATATTTTTATTATTTAGCTTTTAATATGTTTAAATTATTTATATATGTTTTTTTAATTAAACCTTAAATATTAAAACAATATATTTAAATTATAATTATTAAAACTAATAATAAATAATTAAATAATATTATTATAACTTTTTATAAAATTTAAAAATAATTTTAATTTAATTATTTTTTTAATATTATTTACGCTTTTATTATTATTATAACTATAAAATAAACTTTTTATAAAAATAAAAAAATATATTTAAATAATAATTTTTTTATTTTATTTAAGCTTAAATATTTATTTATTTAATTAATAAAAAGCGTATATAATAAACTTAATAAAAAAACTATAATTTAAAAAAATTTTAAATTAATTAAGTTAATAATTAAAAAATATATAATATAAAATAAAAATAACTTTTTAATTATTAAAATTTTTAATAACTTATAAATATAAAATATTAACCCCGCGTACTAGGTATTTAAAAATAAAAAAACATATAAATAATTTTTTAATTAATTTATTAAATATTTTTATATTAAAATAAATATTATAATATATACTTTATATATTATTTTTATTTTTAATAATATTATTAAAACATAAGTTTTAATTATTAATAAAAAATAATATATTATAAAAATAAGTTTATTTATTTTATTAATTAAATTTAAAAATATTATTATATATATTTTTTTAAAAAATAATAAATAAATAAAATTATTTATATTTTTAACTAGTTTATATATTAATAAAAATAAAAAAAAAAACTTTTTAACTTTTTTATTAAATAATTTAAACTATTTTTAAAAATATAAATAAAAAAATCGTAAATAATATTAATTTATTAGTTAATTATTAATTATTAATTTAAAAATAATATATTATAATTTATTTTAATTAAATTTTATAATAAAAAAATAATTAAAAAAATATATAATTATAATAAATTAATTATTATTTATATATAATTATTTTATATATAATTATATATAAAATTATTAATAAATTTTTAATTTTTTTTAATTTTTAAAAAAATAATAATAAAAATATTAATAATAATAACGTTATAAATTAAATTAATATAATTTTTATATAAAACTTTATTATAATAATAAAGATAAATTTATTATTAATATTATTATATTATATAAAGCTTAAATAAAATTATTAAAAAATAAAATTAAAAAATTATTATATATTAAAATTAATTATAATTTTATTAATATTTATATAATTAATAATATATAAAAATATAAATAAAATATTATAATAATTAATTTTATTTATATTTATAATATTAACTTTATTAAATAATAAAATTAAAAAAACATTATAACTTTATAAAAAAAATATATTAATATTTAAATAAATAATATATTTATATAAATTAAAATTAATTAAACTAATAAATTTATTAAATAATTTATTAATTATAAAAATTATTATTTTAATTATAATATATTATTTTTATTTTTTAAAAATATATAAGCTATATTTAAATATTTATAATATTATTTTATTTATAAAAAAAATTAAAAAAAATATAATAAATTATATTATATTAATTATAATAAATTTTATTATATTTAAAAATATAAACTTTTTATTATTTAATTAATTATAAATATAATTAACTTTATTAATATATTAAAATTTAAAAATTAATTAAAATATATTTAAAAAAAAATTATTTAATTTATATAATTATAAAATACTTAAGCTTAAAAAATAATTAAAAAATTTTATAACAATAAAAATAATATTATAACATAAAAAATTATTTAAATAAAAATTAACTTAAAGTTATTTATTATAATTTAAATATAAATTAAAATAAAACTTTAATATTAATAAAAAAACTTTAAATAAATTAAATTATAAACTAAATAAAATAAAACTAAATTTATTAAGCTTTAATTAATAAAACTAGCTTTTTTATATATTAATATAAAATTCTTTAAGTTTAATATTTTTATATATTATAAAATAAACTAAAAGCTATAATTTATTATTAAAACTTATAATATTTTATATTTTATTTATAAAATAATTATATATATTATTAATTATATTATAAAAACTAAAAATAAAATTAAAATTTATTTATTTAATAATTAATAATTTATTATATATAAATAAAATAATATTTTTATTATAATAAATATTATTAAACGTTTTATATATTATTATTTTTTTAATAATTATAAATTTAAATATATTAAAATATAAATTTTTATAATTAAATATATTTTATATATAATTATTATTAAACTTAAATATATATTATAATATAAAATTAATTTAATATTAAATATTAATTTTAATTAAATAATTATTTAATTTTAAGCTTATAATATTAAATTAAAAATTAATAAAAATAATAAAATTATAATTATAAATTTTAAAATAATAATAAAAACTATTAAACTATATATTAAAAAAAAAAAAAATATATAATTAAAAATTTTATTATAAATAAAAATAATAAAAAATTTAAATAAAAAAAAAAACTATAAAAAAAAATAATAAAAATAAAAATTTTTAAAATAAATAAAATTAAATAATAATAAAAAAAATAAAAATAAAAAAGCTAAATAAATAATAATAATTATAAAATTATAATTTTTTAAAAAAAAAAAAAAAGTTATTAAATTATATAATTAAAAATTTATATTATATTAATATAAAACTTTTATATTATTATTACTTAGTTTTTAACTTTTTATAATATTTAAATTATATTTAAGTTTTAATTAATTTAACTGTTTTATTAGCGTATTAGTAATTATATTTATTATATACGCAAGTCTTTCGCGTTCGTTAGCCCTCACAGGTAAGGCTTGCTTGACGTAGCAAGGGCTAATGATCTGGAGCTTAGAATGGTATTCGATACTATAATAATACACTGGGGCATTAAGGAGGGGATATAGTCTGGTCCTTTGTTCTAGCCTCGGCGGCGAACTAAATTTCAATATTCGAGAGCTTCGCTCTTTTCGCCTAAAAAGGAGTAAGGATAGCTGAACATGCGTTTCGCCGCGACGTATGATATTTACATAATATTGCGGCTTCTAGATTCCTGGTTTGCGGATTGTTGCAATCTTTAAATCTAGGGCTAGTCCGTGCGACGCTTGAAGGTTATTTGTTAAATCACGACAGTTACCGCACTAAAGGTAGTGTAATAGATATGCCAACAAGATTCGTGGACGTCAATGATGAACGAAAAGGTGTTTAAGTGTATTACACAAAGACACAGATGAGACATGCTCTAGATAGCGTACTGCTGGGGAACCTCGCGGCCGTTGTTTCTTGTATCAATAACGCTCAAGGCTCATATATAGCCGAAGCATCCTTATTCGGATGCCCCCAAGTAACTTTCGGAAACGCGTATTGCGCAGATGTATCGCAATGCATATTACATCCTTTCCGCGGGCCAGTATTGTACGAGGACATATTTTTAGCGCTCGATCAAGGTATATATGTTACACAAGTTTGCGCTCTATGATAAATGTATACACAAAACGCATGTATCTCCGGTTGCCTCAACGTAAACGAACAATACAGAAAAGACAGGCAAGTCGAAACGTGTCTGGGGTATCAAGGCAATGGAACGTACAATATGAGAAGAACAAGAAAATCAAAAAGCAAATAAAATACAGCTGATGGTCTGTAAAGTAGTGTCGGGAAAGTGGAGGCGTGGCCTGCGAGGGAGTTTGGGCTGTCAGCAGTCCGCAACTGCTGCGCAATATCAGTGTTGCGAGGTCGATCATGGCGAGTAACAACAAGATCCTGATAAGGGAGAATCGAAACTCCGATTCGAACAACTTCAATATCGCGAGATAGCCATCGCTGGTTTAAATAGGTTTAGGAGCCGGGCTCCTAAGAACATCATCGGTTGCGATTGTAACGGCGCAAGACAAATTCCCTTCTAAAATCAGCTATTGCGCCGGCTATCACGTCGACTACTTCGTCAGCTTCAACGCCGGACAAGTTTCTTAGCTGCCCATCGCGCCGACTTGCACGGAACTGGGCGATTGCGATGGTAGTGCTAATAATGGCAAGAGCCATCATAATAACACCCATTACTACCATTGTTTTGTATGACGTTCGAGCTAATTCGTATGATTCCATCGCTGTATTTATCGACCCATCCGCTAGAGGTAGTGCCATGACCATGGGAATCTGATACAAGATTACAGTCCCCCAAAGAAGTGTCCTCTGCGCATTGCAGAGGGCACGACGAATTCCAGTGATGAGGCGACTGCTAGAAATACCTGCAAGAGGCATTAGTACCATTATCTGCATAAACTTAAAGGTATCTTAGCATATTACCTGCATAAGCCCGAAGGGCCACCGACATTGTTATATATATAAGGGAGGGTCCACGACAGCTCACACAGCCCCGGCGAATATTATGGGCTGAGTCTGCCATTTCTATATATTATCTCTACAGTTCTTTTTCGGTGATGGTGGTTCGCGGTACACTATCTATTGTGTTACTTTGGCTGTTAGTAAGGCTACGTGCCACTCATGATGCTCGGGACTGGGCTGCGTATGAATCCAAAACTCTAGGCGGGAAACACTAACTTTGAAGAGGCCAACTAAACTTTGGGGCTTGGCAAATTCGATGAAGTCTTAGCGTGCGGGATACGGAAACTATGTGACTCAACACAAGAAATTGGGTTTGCAAGACAGCTGGGCCGAGTCCCTTACTTATATGGGCAAGGAGAAGTTCTGTGCTTAAGACGGGATGAGAAACATGAGTAAAAGAGTGACCCTTGACGGGATCGGCGAATCGACTAGACGAAAAGAGGCTATGAGCATGATATCTTACCTCGATCGGGCATTTCGGCTTTTGCCAAGAGGCCAAATTGGGGTATAACCCAGCCCACCAACTTGCCGTATACAGTTACATTTACGGCAAGAGCTATACCCCTGCATGACTTAGATGCCCGGCATCGGGCTGCTTATATGTACGCGTAGTAACTTCACTAATAAATCAACAGTGTCGTTTCTTCACTATAATCAGCTTATTAGCAAAATAGTATAATTACCTAGTAGTTCAAAGGTTATACGAGCACTTAGTTACACATTTGACTTCATGAATGCACACGTTTTCTACGTAACTTAGTGTGGCAAAATACATGGCACTTGGGGAGGCACTGGGCTGGCTGTTGCTGCTGAATTGTATGTGTATCATCTATACAGGTGGCAAATTAGTAGTCAAAAAGGGTGGCAAACTTAGGTGGACTACGATTCGTAGATGCACAGGACTTACGGAAAACTACACCAACTTCGCTGATTCCGTGTGTCGCAAGTACTCGCATTGCGGTTCCACCATCATCCATTCGTCCGACCAGCTTCATTAGTAAGGTCATAGCACGAATGATCAGAATCGAAACTACTCTACACTTCAACTAGTTAGCCGGATAGATATTTCAAATAGGTAACAACAATGACTCTTCTACAACATGAAATAAGAAATCGACTTTTCGAGACGATATGTATAACAGCCGAGCGATATGGGTTAACGAATTTCCCTTTTTCTTTTCTTGTTTGTGCTTACGGCTTAATTCTTTTGAATTTCATATTTGGTATCAAAGTCTAGTTCTCTATTTTATATCAAATTTCGAATCTTTTATCTCGTCTTATGGTAAAGTTATAGATTGTTGGAAATCGTAGTTTTGTATAGTGTTATATAGGACATGGCCAAATGGAGAGACTGGCCAAAGGGGTATAGTCAAGCAATGGCCGAAAATGATCCAGGTGAATCTCATCACAGTACTCTCGATTTTGCCCCCAAGGTGAGTGAAAATGCCGTTCATTAGTGATTAATGCCACCGTCGAATCTTCTTTCAGTGAATGTGCAAGCAATGCTTTCGAAAGATGGGCTCCCGAATCAAAGATTCAATTACCAATAGCCACCGAAGCATGTTCAACTTCAACTCTGATGGCGAGTATCGTCAACCCCCGGGACAACCACACAGTGATTTGACGACTTCCAGACGGACAATGCTGTCTTTTATTTAATTGCTTCGATAATTTTGATATTGCGTACGTGAATGGTTTCCCCGCAACGTCATCCAGCTGTTCAGACATGCCCGGTGAGATTTCCAATCTGTCCTTGAAATTTAGATTGGAAACTTCGTACTACACCAGATAATTCAAATAATTCAACGTTCTATGAGTTTCGTAGCAATTATCCCAAGACTTCAAGCGCAGAGGAAATCTAGATTAGACCCTGGTGTCGCGCTAAAAAGATGGACTGAAAAAACAAAAGATAAGATTATGCTACTTAATATATGTTGAGCAAGAACTACTCTAGGCAGTAGTTCGGCAAAAGATGGCCAACGCAAAATCAATCTAATCGATAGCTCGGATGACGCTTACTAAATATGATAGGCTGAAACAGTATCATTATCAACTGGGTGAAAAATGGCATTGAAGCAGACACAGCACGGCGACCCCGACTCCGGCAGAGGCCGGAAGGAGCCATCCAAAATCATAGACCAAAGTGCGTCGAGGGTTCGCAACAGAGCATATGTTGCTACTGCTATTGTAGCGTTGTTTGCTTCGGGTGGAGTCTTTCGGTTTCTGTAGCTAGCTAAATCGATCATTAAATTATCAGATTATCTGCATAAAGGATCAAGTAATCCTTTCAGCCTACCTATTATGTGATTTATAGTATTGTATGTATATGTTGCAAATAAAGCCTGGGTTTGATTTTCGGCAGGGCTATGATGCCGAGTGGTTCGGAGGCTGGGTGGTCTGGTTTTGTGCTTTGGTCCCGACTGGTCAGCAATCTCCAGATGTCTGTTTGATGCTACCATTATTTTCAGCAATTATGAAAGCCTGGATTCCATGAGACAGGGGGTATTTTTATAACTTATGAAAATAAATGTGTAGGTAGGTAGTTGTTCTGAAGCGGATTGCGAACAGGTACACCGCTACTTCTGTGTAAGAATTTTGAAACATCGGTATGCCATGGCTGGGGTGGCTGTGGTTGACACGTGCCAAATAGATTTGGTTATATCGTGACTATATGTGTTTTCCTGAAATGGATTAAAATTTGTGGGTGTCACCGAGCAAGGTGAGTGCGAGGATGTGAGTGTGTAGGTAATATCGAGTAAAGTAAGTATCTGTGCCCTCTTCTTTATTTATATTTAGATCATTGGTACTTATGTTTTGTGAAGCGTTCTTCCTTGTGGTTATTGGTTACTCTATACTGATGTATGATATTAGTGAGGTTCTAGAATCTCACTTCATACCCTATCGGTGGAAGATAGAGATTTCCCAGTGCCTTGCAAATTACTCCTGTTCCCGTGGTGCGTTCGATTTCTGTTTTCGTTGAAGAGACAAATAATCAAAATCAAAGAAAGATTGTTTTGTGCATATGTTGGTTTCCTGTCAGGCGCTAAGGTACACAGGAGACTAGCAGGGTCCCAATAGTGGGTATGTTGTAGATATTTGGCTATATAAAGGTTGGAGTTCTTCCCTTCTAGTATGAAAGAACCCAGGAATCAATACTATCGAGCCCTTACCCCTACCTGCGACCTAGCTGCGACCTACCGGCGACTTGACCCCACTCTAGATACAACCAATATCTCTGACATTTCCAGACGAAGACAAATCGGAACAATTAGTTGCTTCAGGTTTTCTGTTGAGGCGGCAGATCCTATGATTGCCAAGTGCAAGGATTCCAGAAAACTACTTTCACAATCATCAAGCACCCTAGCACAATAGCCAAGCACTCATTTGATAGCAACACTTTAGTACTTATAATCAGCCCCTTTCACCAGGAATCCTCTCCTAGGCCACTCCATTGTGCTACAGTGCTTCGTTATTCTAGAAAAGTCTAAGGCCTAGATAAATATTCTACTACTTGCCCAGTTGCCACTCATGCTTGCTTGCCTACGTCGTCTCCTATCTCTGCAACTACTCCTTTATATATATATCTACCTACCTATATCTCGGCGGACAGAAGCACAATTTGAGGTATCAGCAATAAAGCTCTGTTATACTGCTAATGCCCAATGCAAAAAGCCCACAAGAACTAAGTTTAAGCCATTGTTCTAAGCGAGACAACCTCTATATATTATAATAAGGGCATCCTAGCCACGCAAATCCACGTCCACTCAATATCTCAGTCAAAACAGCACCCCCTCCAGATCGCGGCATCCCACCTACACACGTCACACACCAGTCTATACAGGTTAACGCCGTCTCCGACCCCGCGCCACAGCCACGCAACTCCTGCAGCCTCGATCGATAATATCCTGTCGTTCGATATATGCCTAGAAAAGCGGTGAGTCCACTTCATGCTAGGTCGCTCACGTCAAGCAGGCTTTCCTGCTCAAGAGGATGAGGAGCTCTCGGTGCCGTATCAATATAGCATTGCCCGGTCAATAAGTAAGCAGCCACAGTCCTAACCCACGTCAAGTAGGGCGATAAGCCGTGAAAGGGCAACGGCAACTTCTGTGCTCGCGAGGCTTCGTCTTCGTTTCACCAATGCGCCAAGTGCAAAAAGGGTCAGTTAGGTACTATCACCCCATATACACGGATACGACATCTGAAGCTGCTATTTATATCATGTAGCTCTTGTAATAACGTTCTGTTACTCAGCAGTAGAGTCAGCCTGCCAAGGATAGAGCCTATATCATGGCAAGCTGTCTAATGAAGTCGACCATCATAGTGCCAGTGTCAGCTACGTTGGGGCCCGAAATCTCAGCAAGTGTTGACATAGGAAGACGGCCCCGAACGATATCTTCGATTCCAGCAAGGAAAGGACTTGCTAACTGGAATAAGATGTTCAAATATCAACACCAACGCGAAATGCACGCAAATAATACTGCTCAACTTTGACCAAGTACATAATTCAGTAAATAATACTTCAAAGATAAAGATGATTGCTGGGCATGTATCCGACAACAGCACCTAAAAGACGGTATTCAGCCGCCCACACCCGAACCACCGACGTACCATCTCTGGAACGGCGCTAAGTTTCTGGCCACAGACCCCTGGCTAAAGCTCGAAGAACGTGCGGTCTCAGCATAATATATTACACCATTATGCACCATTACAATGACCTTTCTTCTACTCTTTACGACAAGAAATAGCTTCTCAGGCGTTTGTGTCCCTGACACTCGATATAAGTTCAAAATGACCATCGCCATCAATAAGAGTGCCATTGGAAACCCCCTTTGCTGACCCCCCGAGTCTTCTTGCTTACGAAGCATCTACCCATATCATCCACATCTAATTGGTTCTCAAGTTCCTTTCATATTATCTGTTTACCGTCCTTATCGCATATATTCGGGGCTCGGCAGCGACTTTGCAAAGTAGAGCTAGTCAAACCTACCGTGTTATTCGGGTGCATAACTAACCACGGGCGTTGTAACGAGTGAAACTACTTTTTTATTCTTCCGGAAATGCTTAGAAGCTCCTTTCGAAACCCGCATACGTTGATGACCATAGTAGATCGGATTAGCCGAATGATTCATCCGTTCCCTTGTTCCTGGACTTTAAGGCGACCTTTGAAGTGCAACAACTGTCTTGAAACTTACTTATTTGTGAATGACCTACTATCTGCGTATGACTTTCTCTTAGTAGCTCTTAATTTGGTCATTCTGCCAGCTATAGGCAGTCGAAGGCGGGGGGATAACTGAAAAGCGACTGATTGATTGGCGAGGGCAATTGCATGACTTTCGAGCGCACTGCCTGTGGTAACCGGGGCTCTACCTGCGTCTCTGACTTTGGCTCCTGTGATAGCTCCGGCTGGATGGCTTTGATTGATCTGATTGGTTTTAGATTATCAGAGGTGCCCTACAAAAATAACCCAATCAGCTCGTTGGGCAGCTATATAACTTCTTTTGAACCCCAAAACCTGCACTCCAAAAGTCTTCAGAGGAAGATTCGACTCAATTGTTCTTCATCAGAGATCCTGACTTAAGTGTGATTACTTCCAAATGGCGTGGCAAGACCCTCTCGGTACTTCGGCAAGCATCTCCAGTCTTCTCCAAATCGCTTGCCAGATCACCAAGTTCGGCTATAGCTACTTTTCCAGCGTTCGCGATGCCTATACTACTCGCGAAGAGTACCTCAAGGAATCCAGGGCTCTCGTGGTGGTAATCCTCCAGCTGAAACAAGTGCTTAACTCAGACGACGTTCAAAAGCACCAAGATACTGCCACGCAGGCAAGGAAAGCACATTTATCGGCCGCGATGTCTGACTGCGAACATGGGTTGAGCAAGATCGAAGCCACGCTCGGAAAAGCTATGGGCTTTTGGGGTATGCTCTGGCCACTCCAGCAAGAACAGATCAGAGATCATATCAAGGCTTTTCAACAATATCGTGGTATGCTCGATAGCTTCGTATCAGCTAATGTTCTCGCAACAACTACCGCTACCCTCTCCAAGATTGATCCCTTAGTCCTGTCGCATGAACGTGGTCAACTCCTTTTTGCCTTCCCGCGACCAGATACGATCTCAAAGCCCCGGGTTCTAACGTGTCACGGCACGGGGAAATGGTTTCTAGAGTCTACACACTATGGCGAATGGCTCGACCAAAACTCGTCACTAAACCTAATTTGGTGTCATGGTCCTCCTGGTATAGGGAAGTCGGGTATCGCCTCGCTGGTCGTTAATGAATTGATGGATAGGCAACGTCTAGGCCAGATACATCTGTGCTATTTCTTCTGCGACTTTGCTGCCCAGGAAAAGCAGACCTTGATTCATGTGCTACAATGTCTGGTGTACCAGTTGATTGAGCAAGGGGATGGAAAGGTTGTCAATTATGCCAAGGAGATCCTGGGACATTTTGATGCTTTCAAGGACCCGAACATCCTAGCGAAGGTGATCACCAAGATATCTGGGCTTGCAAAGCCGATATTCCTGATCCTGGATGCGGAGGATGAGCTGAACTGCGGAGAGGGGTTGAGGAAATATTTGTTCAGCTTCAAGAATTCAGGATGCAAAATGCTCATTACAAGCCGAAACAAAAGTCCAAGCATGTTCAACGCCACAAAACCGCCGACTATGGCGATTTTAGAGCTCAAAATGGAGTGCCCAATCGAAGATATTACCAAGTACGCTACAGAGCGCTTTAGAGAAAACCCTTTTCAGTTTCAAATGAGTGCCGAGTTGATGGATCAAATAGTTCAAAAATCGAACGGCCTGTCAGTTCACACCCCCTTCCTCGAGTTTTTAACGCTGTGGAACTAATGCTTAGAATCGAGCAGATTCCTCATTGCCCATATACTCATTGAACATCTCCTACAGCAGACATCTGTTCTAGAGATGAAAAAGGCGCTTCAAGACTCTCCGACCGAAATGAACGAGGTTTTCGAATCAAGTCTGCGCCGAATCGATAATCAACCCCCAGCATTCAGTCGCCTGGCTCATCGAGTCATCGGGTGGATTATCAACGCGCGTCAACTCTTAACAGTTGCAGCGATGACAAACGGATTCGCTGTCGAGGATGATATGGATGAAGTCGACCAAGTGGGACTGACGAATGATGCCATGATTCTCCGTGTCTGCGCCGGATTGGTCATCATCGATGAGACCAAAACGGTGAGACTAGTCCATACCTCCATATACGAGTTTCTCAGTACTCGTAAGGCCGGTCTTAGGGAAGTCCAACTCGACATCGCCCGGTCTTGTCTACGGTATCTGTGCTTAAAACCGGCTGTGAGCGGACCAGCTAAGGACGTGTCGGAATTACGCAAGCGCCTCGAGGACCTCCCGTTCCTTCACTACGCATCCCACCACTGGGGATCTCACATCCAAGACGAGAGTTCTGAGGAGCAGCTACGTTCTCTGATACTCCGCTTACTGACTAACGAAAACACTCGATGGAGCGCAGCCCAATTACTACATTTCAATTCGGAAGTGGGAAATACCACAATTGCTGCTGAATTCTTTTCCTCGATCCCTACCAACCAGGCGGCACTGCACTTGTCGGCATATTGGGGTCTTTCCTCGATTAGTAGGGATCTCATCAATTCTGGAGCTGATGCGACCCCTCGTGACTCTGAGCTATGGACTCCTTTGCACTGGGCAGCAGCCAATGGCCACGGTATGATCTTGGAAGTCCTCATTAAAGCTAAATCTGATTTGGACGCCCAAGACTCGGAAGGATGGACACCACTTTTTTGGTAAGCAAATTTGCATTTGTAAATTTACTCTCAATTTTTACTATAATAAAAAGACTCCGTAACGAGTAACATGTGAGCTCTCGATTAACAGAACAGCAGGGCATCATTTCATGGTCATTTATCCATTGTTCGCGTACTATTACAAGCGGGAGCTGACTATCGGGTAAAGTCTCGTCGAGGTCTAACCGCTCTCGATTGGTCAATCTGGAGAGATGAGCTGGAAATAGCTCGCACATTATTATTGCACAATCAACCGGGTACTGGAATGCCTCGAAATATGAGTAGTTCTAACATTAGCATGCAGGATCTCCAAGATATTGGGAACAGATTCGGCCTCGAGTATTTTAGAGGAGATAGTTACTTCGGAGCATCTATTAAAAATATAGATGGGATCGATAGATTGGTTCAACTCCTCCCTATTAGGAATCTGGAACTTTGTGAAGTCACGGACGAAGATTCGACGGGTCCGACTCTTCTAAGTTTCGGGTTTCGTTCCACCGTACTTGATATATACGGTCAATTCGGGCCACCAGTTTCAAATTCAATTTGGAGAACTCTTCGGAAATCCTATATTACTAAAGTATCCAAACGGGAGCTCTTGGTAAGTACAAAAACAATACATTCTATTATTTTCCTCATATTATAATCTTTGTCTTACAACTATTTAACTAAGAAATTACCTGTTTAACCAAGTGTGCAAGCACCCGCTAACAGCCTTCAACTTACAGTATGTGTAACCATATCATAACCAACATTTCTTTACTTCACCCTGCCTAGTAACATGCTTGGTTTCATGTTCGCAAGATAACTAACGTATGAACCTTCTGGCCATGACTAGCCTAAAGAACCGAGAAAAATGGAAGTCAAATCTGCTGCAAAGTGCTATCATGACAGGTGATCTAGCGCCTGCTAGATTGCTTGTCGAACTTGGGGCTGATGTGAACGCAAGAGGAGATGGTCTATGTCCGATATTTGCAGCGCTTAACGCGAATGGTACTCAGTTCCTTGAGTTACTGATAACACACGGCGCTGACGTGTCCCTCATTCACGAAGGAGATAGCACAGCAACAAAAGATGTGCATGGATACTCAGAAGCAAACCCATCGCCCCTGTACTCGTTTTTCAAACGTGAAGCAGACCATTACCACCTTAAAGAGGATCGCACACCATTGATGTATGCAGCCTCAAGGCATTCTGAGCAAGCCGTTGAGATGTGTGAAATTCTCATCATGCACGGGGCTAACGTTGATGCCCGTAACTCGAAAGACAGGACTGCATTGCACTTTTCCGTGGAGGCGACAAATATTAAAAATTTAAAGTTGCTCCTGTCGCATAGTGCTGATCTTGATGCGCAGGACCAGACCGGAGAATCGGCTCTGCACATTGCTGCTAGACAATCCGGGTTCGGCCAACACAACTTCGACAAACTGGAGCTTCTTCTACAGAGCGGAGCCAATCTCGCAATTAAGAACAACGCAGGAAGGCTGCCATTTCAAGAATGTATCATCCGACTCTGCCGCTTGTTTCTCCCTCCAACCAACGATCTTGAAGATCACATCGAACTGTTCGCCCGCTTTGACCCTTCACCGAGCGACCTCGTTGCGACGGCCTGTGCAGATGGAGAAGCAATGAAACTCGCTGCTGGACTGGAAAACAGTGAGATTTTGAAAGTGCTCCTGTCTCATGGTGGTGCATCATCAAACGACATTCTTAGAGAGTCCATATACTCTAGTTTTGACCATATGCGTCCTCAAAACTTCCGTATGCTGATGAGGCACGCAAATCCGTTTCGCGTAGCCGAAAACAAGCACATGGCGTTTCTGTTCTTGATCACAATTTCACGCGATGCATATGTTCGGCAGTGGGGCGGACCGGACGCAGATATTCCCATGGAAACTCGAGTACAGAAAACAAAGTCTCTTCCGCTTCGATATCCGGAACGCAACATTTGCACGGATGAGTGTTGTGATATTCTGAGGACTATTTGGGGTGCAGGATTTGACGCCAACACAGTCCTTGATGCAAAGTTTGTCAATCATGTTTCTACCTACCGTGACGAGTTCAGCAGCTTGGTCCGAGTGGCGGAACAGTTCGGCAATCCATCATCGTTATTACCCAGACAAGAAACTATATCAGCGGTTGTCTTTGCAGCTCAGCACGTCCCTTCAGCCATGGTGGTATTAGCGCTGCTTGAAGTCAACAGTTGTAGGGACGACTTTAAGAGCGAGGAAATACTTGAGGCATTGATTAGATCAGCGGTGTACAAAAATCTCGAGGTGTATGACGAATGTCGAAAGACCGTTCTAGGGACAGTCAATGAGGACAGCGCCGGAGGCGGCCAGACTCGAGGGATCAGTCACGGGGCATTCGAGCGTTCCATCACGCAAGAGCTGCGCCAAATAGTCAAGGTCTTCCCGTCCAAAAAGGATAAACGCATTTGGGACTTTTATAGTGCCTTTTGTCAAGCTATGCGGACAGAGGGATTTGAGAGGAAGACATTTGCCGATGGGAGAACGTTGTTTGAGCTGGCGGAAAGAGCAGAAAATCAGGATCTCTTAGATGCGTTAAATGTAGTGAAACCGCATTTCCGGAGGCTAATGACAACAATATCTAGCATCGCAAACTAGAAACAGCCTTAGTTCGCCAGAAAGTAGCATTAGCCGGTTTTAAGTCCAAAGCGAGCTTACAGGAAAAGAAGACACGGTAATTATAAATCCTCTGGATCCGCCAGTCAATTTCCACAGCACATAAGGCCAGAGCCACCATGCCTCTATTATGCTATACAGCACGAGTACGATCATAGCTCACCTAAAGCGACGAGTCCAAACCACCAGGCAATGGACCCCGGCAAGCGAACATGGCGAAGATGTTGACCAGGTGCCATCTCCGACATTCTCAATACACACCACTATATTCCGAGCAAAGAGAGAATGATATCCCGCTTAGTTTACCTACTCTAATATAAGCCGCATTTCACAGTATGCTTCACACCAATCCAGCAATACTCCCAACAACAACGACCTCGGAATTGATACCCCGGACGATAATATTCCCCTCCAATGACGATATTACCAACTATAACACCACCACAACAAACAAAAAAACAAACAACACACATCTTCCAAAGCAAAGAAGCAAAGGAACGGCAGAAAGTAAAAAGAATGTGCGTGCGCGGCTCCCTAGAATTACGGTTCTGAGTATACAAGGACCGTAGTGTCAGCAAAACACAAGGAATACAGGTGGTAACCCTCAATCCACAACCCTCTCTTCTATCGACGTATTCATCTAACCGGTCTTCAAGGCTCTCGCCAGTTAGGCAATACAATCACTCACTCATTGAGTCCCATCACTCAAGTGTGTTAATGGGATGAGTGGTATAGGATGTGGGAATCCGCACCAAGTTTTACCTACCCCTCTTACGGCGAAAATAGGTCTCTTCAAAAGCCTCATCTTTCGGGGGATGAGTGAGGATGGCGCAAGGCATAATAGCTCTAAACCATTAGAAATACTGCGGCTATAATATCTCATGCAGCGAATTCTTGAGTTGGGTGTATATGAATTACTAACTACATTTCTCTGGTGCTATTTGGAACAGAGTGTTGGCCGATAGGTGTGTGTTGGTAAACGAGAAGCTGTTGCCGAACTTCTGTGGCGCTCATGCAACTAATATGAAAGGATGTCAAGAAATGTATTATACTAGGTTAGGTACTTTCGCTATTCCCATGATGGAAATAAATCCCAAAGCTATACCTCAAGTAGATATGATACGATTCGACTCACAGCCCATATTAATCGAACAACCAAGTCTCAAAGTATGCTCGTCTCATTTATACATTTCTTCTATCGTCAGGTAACCTGCCAACATCCTCGGACATCTCTCTTCGCAGCGTGCAATGGATGTGGCAAGGTAAGTAAGTAAGTAGTACATTGCGATGGCGTATGTTGTTGTTGTTACATAGATTTCGCGTAAATTTAACCTCGCTTCGTGTCCTTTTCTCGTCCCAAGCTGTCTCTCCACAAACAGCTGGGGATCCTTGAGTTAAGCATCATCGTAATGAATGATACTTACGTGCAAAGAAGACATGGAACATATCTTATTTCCATTACGACTCCGCGCTTCCCCTTCGGACCAACTGATCCAGAAGGGTCATCTCTCTCTATCCCTTAAACCTCGGCACGCGGAGGACTTGGCGTCGGAGGAGGCGGCGGCACCGCGCCACCAGCAGGAGCAGCAGCACCCTTCTGCGCAGCGATACGCTCACGATACTCCTTCATCTTGCGCATCTTAGCCGCACGCTGGGCATCGAGGGCCTCCTTGCGGCGGGCAATCTTATCCTCCCGCATGGCGCGCATCTCGAGGCCGATGGCCTTCGCCTTGCGACGGCGATGTCGCATGGCGACGCGACGGGAGCCCATCTTCCTCTTCTCGGTCCGGACCAGCGTTCCCAGACGCCAGTTCTCCTCGCGATAGGCGTAGGAGCCGTCCTGGACGAGCTTGATGACGCGCTCGTCGCGCGGGTGGGGTTTCCTCCCGGGGCCCTGGCGCACGACCTGGTTGGGGATGCCCGAGGCCGAGAGCTCGGGCGGCGGTTTCGGGACGGCCACGGGCACGGCCACCATGTTCAGCTTGCGCTTGCGCATGGCGTTCCGTGGGTAGGGCAGCTTGTCTTCCTTGTTGAAGACGACGCCGATGTATTGCCGCTTGGGGTGCTTCGCGGGATCCCGGTAGTACTTGACGTAGCCCGAGGCCAGGGCGAAGATGGTGTGGTCGCGGCCTATGCCGCAGTTCTCGCCCGGATACCATTTCGTGCCGCGCTGCTTGTATATGATGTTCCCTGTTATCACCCACGAGTCTATCAATAGTCAGTGGCTGTCCGTGTGTCGGTATTTGACGATGTCACATCGAGGATGGCGAGACGAGACGAGACGTACCGCCGGTCTTCTTGGCTCCAAGTTTCTTCGGAATGGTGCTCGAGTCTCGCAACTTGTAGGCTCCTTGAGACTTGACGGAAGCATGCCTGCGACCTTCAACGACGGTGTTGGTGGCCCCGACTCCTATCCTTAACCGGGCGAATACATCCTGCATGTGTCGTAACGTGGGCGTGGTAGTCGACCTCGTTATTCCGGACGTGGCGGCCACGAGCGGCCTGCTCAATTGAGTCACCCGCATGGTGTGGGAGCGGGTTTTGCCGTTGTCGAATTGACCACTTGAAGCTATTTGGTGGTGGTTTGGAGCTTTGCGTGTAACTGGGTCGGGCCAAAATTTCGGCTTAGTCATCCCTCTGGGGAAAGGTTAATTGCTGCGGCACGATAACGATAAGAGCTCATACTCATACGTATTATCAACTAAAGACAACAAAACATATACCTAGACAACGACACCTGGCCATATATCATATATACCAATTAACCCTCCGCAACAAAACCACAACCTCTAGGTCGCTACGATCACCGCCAACGAGTTCGAGCACCTCGCGCGCCGATTCAACCAAAATGCGTCTCCCAAACCTAAACCCAATAACCCTCCTGCTCGTCGCATTCTTCACCTCGCTAGCCCAAGCACAATTCGGCTTCTTCGACCAGATGTTCGGCGGCGGCGGCAACCAACAAGCGCAACAACAGCAACAACGACCCCAGAACGGACCCAGCGACTCATCGCTCTACCAGACGAATTTCGAGCGTCTGCATTGCGACAATTATCTCTGTCCCGACACCCTCGGTAAGCCGCCCACCCCCCCCTTCCTCCGTCCGCGATGATCGCCGGAAACGATCTACACAAATGCACATGCACATGCGCACGCAGAACCCCCCACGCAGAGAAAAAAAAAAGAGAGAGAGAAGTGATATGTCGCGCAGAGAGACAGACAGACTAACATGATACATGACTCAATGAAAAGCATGCGTCCATTTCCCCCACCACTGTCCCTGCGCCTGGCCGTCTCACGAGGATAAGTTCGAGATGGGCGAGGGTCATCGGATCTGCGTGTCGAGGGGCGGGTTCAAGGCCGGCGAGGCCGCGAGGAAGGTCGAGTTGGCGCGGAAGGGAATGTTATAATAATAAAGGCAAAATCGATCAAGCCAACCAACCAACTACCTGGTTAGCAACAAGACGAAGAAACGGATATGTACTGTAGTGTAGTACCACCACCACCACCACCACGAGAGCAGAGCGCTTCTTTTGCCCACAGTGTTGGTGTAACTAGTGGCTAGCTTGTATTTGTCTTTTAACGAATCACGATAGATAAGGCGTTCCGAGCTTTTTTTTTTTTTAGAGGTAACGGGGGAAATTTTGATTGAATAATACTTTCAAGCGCAGAAACTTAGAACCCGCTGCTTTTGTGGTCGTGTAATTCAAACACACTACACTCTGATCCTTGGAGGATAACTACTGTACAGCCGATAAGAGGGCGCGAATTCAAGTACTAGAACAAATAACCTGTTGCCCATGATATATATGTACAGGACATACAGGTCTACTTCTCATCCATTGCTTGCTCACTCAACCTGTGTCGAGCAAACCACCAATCAATCATATACATCATGCATTCGATCATGGTAAGTATTAATTAAGAAGAAAGAAGAAGAAGAAGAAGAAGAAGAAGGGGAGGATAATGTCAATGCGATGCGCCCTCGCTAGCCAAACTCCATGTAGCAGTAGTGTGCGTTGGCAAGGGCAGCCCCCGTGAACTCCGATTCTCATCCATCCCGACGTTCTGTTGTGCCGACGTCTTCCGTTTGACTCCTCTCTTGTTCTTCTTATACGCCATCCTATTGTCCCTGCCTCGCCAGACACCAGGCTCGAGGTCAGTCAGGCCTCTCCGCTGCTAGTCGTCGGCACGGACCTTGGAGCCGTTGATGGTGGGCACTGGCGGCGGCATCTCGTCGTTGTCGTCCTCCATGTCGTCGAGCTCCTCGGGGTGGCCGAGGAACTTGGCCACGTCGCCCATCCGGTAGTGCATCTTGCGCAGCTGCTCGAACTTGCGGTGCTTCTCGCGCTCCTCGGGCGTCATGCCGACGAACTCGTTCTCGGCGTCGTGCTCGGGCGTGGCGTCGTCGTCGTTAACGTGGACCTTGCTCGGCTTCCGCGACGCGAACTCGCTCTGCGGGATCTCCTCCTCGGGCTCGCCCAGCGAGAAGCCCGGTATCTGGTCGCCGTCCGCCATCTCGTCGTCCTCGTCCTCCGACGGCTCGTAATGTCGGGCATAGGGCGTCTTGGGCTCGGTGATCTTCATGGTCGACGTGCGCTCCTGCTCCGTCAGGTAGAGGTTCGCCTCGTCCCATTGCAGGCGCTGGCTGCTGGTCATCTCGTCGTCGATGGCGGACTGCGACGATGTGCGGGAGGACCGGCGACGGTTGCCCGCGGGTCGGCTGGCCGTGCTAGACGACCGACGGTGGCCGGCATTGGTCTGGGTGTTGATGATGGTGAGCTCCTTCTCTGTAATGTCCTTTTCCTTGATGGGCGATGCTGGAGGTGACTTGTGGAAGGAGTTCTTGAGAATGCCTGGGAGTATCCATCTCGTTAGCAATCTACGTCTTCTTCTGATAGCCATGGCGAAAGCGCGTGGAAAGTGTCTGTCAATCAGCGTCTATGCAAGTGCCGGGGACAGACACTACCTTTTGGGCGCCTGGCGTTGGGCGCAGGCGGGCTATGAATAGCATTGATGCCGCTGTCGACTGTGGCCATTTTGAATTTGAAGTTGAATTTTGAGTTTTGGTTGGAGGGGTCCGACGACGAACGGTGTACCGGTCTGGGAACCCGACGGGTATGGGGAACAGAAGTAGATATTAGGGTAGGTTTGGCTGCCAGAACAGGTACAGAATACTTCGGATAGACGGACAGAAGAATATGCGCAGCGAAAGGGCCGAGGCCGTGGCGAACCTAATTCTGGGATAATGTTGGTTGGTTGTTGGCGTTGGAGGTGATAAAAGGCGAGAGTTTGGCGGAAGGGTGTAAGTGAAAAGGTGATAAAACAAGCTGATTGACAGCACGAGGTTGGTTAGTGGTGGTTGGTGATGACTTTTAGGTTGAAATGTTGAATGCTCATTGGACTGGAGAACGGCTATGCTGCATGTACTTATACTGTACGTACAGTTGAGTGCAGATGAGTGGGTGGTGAGAGTGGGATGGTACGTGTAGATAAGTACTGCAGAATTCAGAAGTCGCGGGGAAAGCTTCAGCCCCCCATCTCCCCCCCGCAGATGTGGAATGACATGATGGAATGGAAATGGAAGCTGGCAATTGCCCCTCTGTTATCGCATCGGCCGAGGGGAGGCACTATGATAGGTAAAAACCCAACCCAGCGCCGAATCTCGATTAGTGCCTCTATCGTGGACCTCTCACCTTACCTGCAACATTTGTAGAATAGATTAAAATATTGGCAATATGTCACCTTTTTCAGATGTCGTAAGCTTACTACCGACCTAGGTAGGGAGAGATATCTGCACTGTATTTGTTCGTTTGCATGTGCTTAAGCTGGGGATATCTACATACACTATCGATAATGACGTCTCGAAATAGGAAATAATCAACAGAGCATGGCGAACGCTGATTCCTACTGATTATGTAGATCGAATTGTAACAGTATTGTCGACTTATGAGTGAATTTCGATGATGGGTGTCTGGGTGTTCTGTCTTTGCGACTTTGGGTGCCGCGTTATCAGGCAGTTGCTAGTCGATTGTTTCCTAATGCGCAATATAAATTGTCCACCATTTTTCTTCGACAGCAAACCAAAACCCGACCCAAGCTGCCAATCACCCATTATTTTGTACATGACACTATAAAGCGCCGAATGAGAAGACCTTGTGACGGATTCTAGAACGCATTCTATCTCTCCCGGCTGTAACGACGCCACTGACAAATAAAAGCGAGAGAGAGAGAGAGAGAGCGCAAAAAGAAAGCCCGAACATCGTGTTGTTCGTTGGGTAGCACTTAAGCGACGACACCCTAACACCCTACCCTTCTCTTTTCCCCTCTCTTCTTCTACCTCTCTTTTTACCAGAAATCATCAACACCAATGATTCTTGAAGCGGCATCCCGAGGGCCGGGGTGTCGTCACTGACCAAGCTATCTGGTTGGGCACCAGTGATAGGACGACGATGGAACCGCTTAACATCGCATCCCATCCTGAGCCACATCATGTCTGGTTGATAGATAGAGTACCTAACCTACCTATAAGCAGTAGCGGTAGTGGTAGACTAACTAGCACCTAGGTAAGTAAGTAACTAAACCTTAGTCCTGCATTCACCCCACGGGGTTGGTAACCCTGCATCTGCTGACATCATTGTTCCACCAGCCCGTGTCCTTCAACATGTCATCCAATCAGCCAACCGCGGTACCATTTTCTTCAACAATGACATCCCACCATCACGATGGACTACCTACCTGCCTTGCCCTGCCACAAGCTAAGCTAAATGCCTCCTTACTAAATTACTGCCGCAAACGCTCAACTGCATGCCTAAATACCTACACAGCTACTACACAAGATCGTAACGTCGAGAAATGACCTCATGATCCCCAGCTTTAACAATGCTGTCTGTCCAGAGGTACAATTTAATATCCCCGAGAACCTACCGATCCTACAGATAGAAGACCGAAAACTTCTTCCGGCATCATCAACCAGTATCAGATAAATAAATCGCAACCGCAACCCAAAGGTCCGCGGTGGGAAGTGTAAGTTTCGAAACAACCCCCCTCATATCGAACATCACGTCACTTAGCACTACCACCAAACCGCCGTAGGTAAATCCCATCCTAGCGTGATTTGATTTGCTGCCTAGGTTCCAGTGACCCCGTCAACGTATCATTGACATGTGAGCGAAGCGCTGCGCGAAATTTCTAGTTAAATCGTACCCGCCGACGAGAGGAGGTAGGTATTAATAGATAGATAAGATAACCTAAAACAGCTTCTAGACCACCTACATAAGTAGTTAAGTACCTAGTCGCAGAGTGCATTGCGCCATCTTTCAACTTTTGTGTATTGAGGATCGTCTATTTATAACAGAATATGATACATCTACCGTAAATGACCTATCCTGAAACAACTGCCAATCTGTATCGCAAACCCAATATGACAAAACATGCCGTAACATATATATAGTACACTTACATAAGTAATATTAGCTTAGATCACCACCCCGGTCCTATTCCCCATTACCCTCATCCGAATTCTTGCGCTTTCGCTTGACTTCTCTCTTCTGCGGACGAAGCCATTCCTCCATACCAATAGGCCAGTAGACACGATTCTCCGGGCCTCCCATGCCCAGCTCGGCCTGAGGGACTTCGGGCCGGGGTTTCGGCTCTTCGACCACGTTGTCTTCGGCCTCATCTTCATCCTTGACCTTCTTCTTGCGCTGCTGTTTCTTCTTTGGCGTTTTCGGCAGAGGTCGATTCTCGTCTGCGCGTTCGTAGGGGATTACATCGTTAAAGGTATCCCACCCCGGCAGCCGGAATGTCCGCATGAGTTCGAAGACGGCCTGCTCTTTGTCCTTGGCTTCGATCATGAGGTCCATCGTGTCCGGACAGGGCGGCAGCATCATAACCCGGGGACGATGCTTCCGACGCTGTCGCCCCGTTATGGCTTCCGGGCACGGCTCGCTGTAGTGCATCTTCTGCGTGATGCCTTTTCGGTCCCATGTCGCCTTGATTCGTGGGTATAATTCCATAATGTCTTTGGTTCCTTCTCGGATCTTGTCTTTATCGAACATGATGTTGTGATGGTGGTAGTCGAGGACCATTGGGATGTTGAGTTCCTCGCAGATTGGTAGTAGGTCGTGTACCGTCCAAGACACATCGTCATTCTCCAGTACCAGTCTAGCTTTTATACCGTCTGAAAGTTTGCTGTATTCCGCCCGAAACCGGTCGAGCGTTGCTGCTTTGTCGCCGAAAACACCCCCCATGTGTAAGATCATGATAGCGTCCTTGTTCTGCTGTTCTGGCAACCGAAGGAGTGACAGCATTTCGTTGTGATATTCCAAATCGCGCACAGCGTTCTTGACTACTTCATTTCTCGGAGACCCCAACTGCGTGAACTAGAAACTGAGTTAGGCTAGCGGACCACATATCGCAGCGAAGGGTTTACTAACTTGTCCGGGGTGCGTAGTCAGTCGGTGGCCTAACTCGCCGGCTACTTTTCCAGCCTCAGCGAGAACCTCGGAAGCGAAAGGCGCAAGTTTGTAGCCGTATTCCTCATGGCTTGCGAAAGGAAACATTTCGGAGCTAAGCCGCATGAATTTAATCCCATATTTGTCATTCCACCGCAACATTTTCACAATGTCGCGAGCGTTGGCCAAGCCCAAGGCCTCAACATATTTCTGACCTCTCTCGATATCGGCAGGCTGTTCCTTATCTGGCCGGTTCTTCGTCGCATGCTCTGGCTGGAACGGATCTTGGAGTGGGTGGCGGTGCTCTATGATAGATGATATTCGACAAGTCCGGGAACTGAAGACAGGAGGGTTACTGTTCCGAAGATACGTGTTTAGACAGGCCTATGGGGATGTTAGTCATTGGGAATCCGTGCTCGGTGGCAGCTTGTGGCGAGAATCATTCACATAACCTAGTCTACCTTTCCACGGTAATGGTAGATAGTCGCTGTTGACGGGGGGTGGCCTAGCTCCTTCTTGTTTGATAGCACTTATATCGTTCTCCTCTAGGGTATTGTCCGCATCTTCATCGCCTGGGGATTTCTGGCTTTCTTCGGGGGTATTGGGTCGAGTACGTTCATCACCCTTAGGTCCAGATCCCTCTTTTTCTCCTCTTAAGTACTTCATTTCCTTGCCAGCGGATAAGACGTCCGGCCGAGCTTTTATAGGGCGCGGCATGAGAGCGGCATGCTCCTCGTCGAGTTTGAATGATTTCACCTCGCTCTCCTGAACTGCCATTTTCTGTCTCTTGACCTCACTTCGTAACTGGTCTTCCATCTCCTGTAGACCACTTAGTGCTACATCAGCGCCATACTTCCCTATTGGCATCCCACGTTTTACTTTCGACCGCCCTGGTTCGGTTCTCATGGGATGGGCCATATCCGGGGCTGGTTCTGAGCGCAGTTCCTGGCCAGCCTTATCCAAGAGGCGACCGGACCTCCTTGGACCATCACCAGGCTCACCTAGGATACGGTCATCTATCGAGGATTGTGGGGACATGAGCGCCATGTTGGACTTTTTGCGTTTGTGTCCCATGGTAGAGAGTTGTGAAAGCACGCAGGTGGTGGGGAAACGGCTAGATATATGATGTGGCAAGCCCAGGGCAAGCAGACCGAAATACCGGCCAGTTTCCGCCTCGCAAGAGAGAAACAAACCACGGAAGTTACCACGCATCCAACTGGACTTGCGGGGACGGGATGCGTAACAAGATGGCCCAATGTGATGCCGGAAGATGTCGAGGGCCTTTCGGGGGTAAACGAACTGTAGTTGTTATGAGTATACGTAATTGGGAAAGGCAAAAGGGACTAAGAGACTAAGAGGTTGTCCGAATGTCAGAAGACGAGTTATACCGGAGTAAAGGGAGGTTATGCTCCGAGTTGTCCACGACAGTAATATTTGTTGTCATGCAAAAAGCAGAGGTAAGAGGCGCGCAACGCTGCGCTTGGCCAGCTGCCATGCCGGGCGAGGGAAGGAGGATTTAGCCAGCCACTCGAGCAGAAAGAAGCTAACGTGGGTGACGACATGATACAAAGAAAGAAGTCCTGGATACGAGCTGATCGGGGCGCATCTCAATTGGGATTTATCGATTTCGAACTGATGAAATCATCGAAGGCGATCTACATCATAAAGGTGGGTCTGGGCTGCCACTATTGGTCAAGTGGGACAGTGTCGACAGAAGGTATTGCACACACTGTACATTGTTTCCATGAACAGAAAGGAAAGCACGAAGGTATGAAGTTAATTCTTGTATTGGTCTATCCGTCAATCTGGTCTTCAGGTCTTCCTCCCCAATAACAGCTCCCGATCTGGAATTCAAGTAAATACCGACGTACATGTACAGATCGGCCACAGCTAACAGCCCCATTCTAAGCCTCCCTCCATAACATAACATAACACATCCATACAAGAGTCGCGTAGTCCAACAGGAACGAAAACAAGCGACAAAATAGTACTCCTCAGCCCAACATTTGCAAACACTCAGACACTCTTAGTCCATCTTTAATTGCGGGATCGGCATGTCATCTACCCGGACGGATCGAGGGTCCTGGTGTAGATCGGTACATTCCGACCTGAAGGGCAGCAGACCCCTTCTCGCCCTTCGCGATTGAGATTTCCTCCCCAAAATCCATTTCAAACCCGGGAGCTTCTGTCCGGCGTATCACCGGGTTATGCGCAGGCCAAGCGATGTTGTAATCTAACTATCCAATCGCTTTTCTTGAGCCCCGACAGTGTTGCAGACCGGTGGCCAACCCCGAACTTGATCCCAGCCTTTCACCAAATCGGCGTAGCAGAGACGATAGCAGTATTTTGTCTGTGCTATCGATCGCAGCTAGCTTCCTTCTCATTGTCCCATTGTTTTGGACGGTGGTGGATAAAATGTGCCTCTGCACATTGGACAGTCAGCCCTGCCCTGAAGAAACCAGGTGACCAGGCATCGCGCATGAAACGCATGACCGCATCGGTTGATTCGAAGAATCTCAGTGTCCATGGCTTGGAGTGCTGGCCTGTTCTTCCATACGAAGCCGCCGGCCGAGGATGTCTCCGAGGCTACGTCTGGCTCTAATCCCGCCTCAAGGTCGACTTGGCTATCCCGGCGGCTCGTGGTATCGCTTGATCGTCTGCCAAATGATGATAGGCAGATCGGACTAGAACGCATGTTAGTGAACAGCGTCCCGCGAGACTGCTGGAAGCTTACTCACCAGTTTGTATCATCGCGATCAAGCTGATATTCATCTTGATGTCGCCTCTCCGCGACTGTGTATAGTTCTTTCAACGCAGCTGGGATTGAGCGAGGAACTCGGATTCGGGCTCGTCGCGTCGGCGGATCTCGTTCGCCTCTGTGCAGAGCCCATTCTTGTCTTTGTAGGACCCGTTGCCGTCTTCGCACGCAGCGGTTTGTCAGGTCAATGATCTTAACGATTCTGTGACATAGTCAGCGACAATACGTTTGGAGAGCGTATGATAGCTAGGATTACGCACAGGCTCAATACTGCAATCAATACTGCAAGGCCTATGAGCAACAGTACTGTCATCTTCCCCTTATCTTCCGACATGGGACGAGATGACGATGGCAGATGTGTTGCTAGTTGGTGGGAGAAGACGTTGCTGTTCAGTTTGAAGGCTTTTGGTTCGTCTAATATTATTGCAGCCGGAACGTGGCGCGAAATTGTTGTGATGTGGCAAGCCGAGGAGAGATCACGAAGCATTCTGTGTTGTTGTGTGAACGAGGTTGTGTTTACCCGCCGCACAACAAGAAGGGGGATTCGCCTCTGCTTTTTATACGCCATGAGAGACCGGGACATGAGAGAGTGATTAAACTTGGACGCGTAGTTAGGTCTTGGTTCGCCGGTGTTGAGTGAAGCCTAATTCTATAGCAGTCTTTTGCGGCCAAATACAGTTCTGAAGAAACTTCATATCAAAATCGTAATCATGCATCGGAACATCAACGAAAGAGTGATTGTAGAAGAATCGGACTCGCGCTCTGAAGCGGTCGAGCCCTAAAGTAGCTCCTATGTATTCCGTGAGGTCGTTCTCTCTAAGATCTATATCGCAAACCTAACATATAATCGGAAATGTCTATGTATCTTGGTAGGCGGTAAGACGCGCCCCGCCGACGTTTTACTGATTTTTTTAGATAGACTTCGGAAGGCTGGTCATCTAGTAGTGTTTGTTGGGAGACCGAGCCTAATCACAGGAATGGCCGTACCAGCATATCCCAGCTGATGTGTATTAAGGTTCGTCCTCTCCGTAAACAACAACAACAACATAAACAAAGACAGACTCGTACGTAGCAACGGCTCTTGGCAGAACTCACTTCGTTCGAAGTCTCTTAGCCGAGGGTTGCGTTTCCTCGCCTTGCGAGGCTGTCAGGCCGTTTATCTTCTCATTAGCGAGGCTAATGGCCTCTTGCAGCAATAGCTTTTCCCCGTAGCGAACGAACAGGGCCATTCTGAGGCGTCCCGGTACAGCATTGCTAGAGAGCAGCTCTGCATCGGCATTCGTGCTCGTAGGGTATTCGGCTAGTTTTAGTTCAAATGCCCTGCGCATGGCGGAGATACAGATTTCATCCCGCTTCTGTTTATCTGGTATGGCGCCAAGGTTTAGTTTCCGCACGGCTTTGAGGATGGCGTTGATCTGCTCTCGGAGATCTTCTGGAAGATTCTTTAGCGTCTTAGAGCCGTGAAACTCGCCTCGGGAATCTGGCTCTTCCAAGTCACGATCTATGACGAAGGCGTCCTCGACTTCTTCCGGATCTAGCTCTGCAGACTTTCAAGAAGTTAGAAATGAATTGCATGGAATCCATTGGGAACACTTTAGGTCGCTTACCGCTTTCCCCCAGATCCCATCGTCTATCGTGAGGGTCTGTTTCAGAGCTGACATGACTCGGTCCCAGGACAATTCAACTACGTCGTATCGGGCGTGGTGTACGCTGGTATAGCCATACCGCCGCAGTAGCTCTCCGTTTCCAAGAGGGCCATAGTAGTTTAATATCTCTTGACCAGCGGCAATTGGCTTAATTGCAGTTACTGTCAGGCTATCCTCCTCATGATTGACGTGGGCCTGATAAATATTAGTTGTAGACGAGCCTGCCGCATCAAATGAAACCTACATTGAACTCGGCATCCGCATTGAGAATATCGGCCATCGGTACCATGCCCATCAAGAGCTTACCCTCTCTATCTTCTACCCACTCGTCCTCTTCCTCTTGATCTGCCTCCTCGTCGTCATTTTCGAGATCAAAAGCGTAGGCCATAATAGTACTGCCTATTCGATGAGCCAGTAGTATGAGTTCATCTTCTGAAAGCTTGCGCGACCCCCCAGGATAGAAGACGTCGGGGTTCTTCTCGATGATAGGGAGGATGCGTGCCCTGAACATTGAATCGGCATCGTCCTTGCCAATCTTGGCAACGATGGAGCTGGCCTGGAGCCAATCAAGTTCCTTGTCGGACCACCACATCAAGGTATCAAACTCGGTCGGCAATACATCAAAATAGGGCTGCCAGCGAGACCCCTCGCCCTGCAAATACTCATAAATCATGACCAAGATGAGAGACACCCAATTGTCGGGCGGGCCAGTCGTTGCATCGTCATCCGCTTCACCGTCAATTTCATCTGGAACAGTGGTGGTAAAGACATCTGGTATTCTCCTGGCAAGATCAGACGTTTGCGTGCTTATAATGGCCGCTCTAGGGATAGTAAACAACACAGTATCCTCCGGAATGTCAGTTTTGGCGACTAGTGAGGTCGTCAGCGTAAGTCGGGCGTTGTTGTAGAACGAATTGCCAAGAACTTACTGATGCCTCTCCCCCGGCCACTTTTTCTCAGGTCTTGGATTTCAATATCGCCATGGAAGCTTGCGCCCGGCAAGGCCTTGAACCATTGCAGGAATTTCGAAGACCTTTCTTCAAAGGCTTGATCAGCCATCGTAAGAATTTCTGTTCCGTTATTAATTCACGTCGATGATGTAGGCAAATGAAGTCTCGGAATGCTCGTTTGTAGTGCACAGATCTATCTACTGAACAGTAAGCCGTAATATGTATTTAAGCAGGCATAGTCCAGAAAAGCATGAACTTCTGATAAATGCATCAACCACGCTAGTGTGGCGTGTAGTTAGTTATCTAAGTGGCTGAGTGGCTGAGGGGGGTTGTCTCAAATCTGCCCAACTCAGTGTGATCTACAGCCGAGAGCACATGGTGAGCGGGAGAGCGGATGAGAGTGGACCAAAGCATCTTGGATCTTGCATACGGCCGGGTCGGATCGATTAAAGTGCGGCAGCCGCATCTACCTACCTACGTATAACTAAGCCTGGGTCGCCCTTCGGATAGCCTTACACGAAAATTCAGAATCGGTCTTGCCGTATCTACTTGTCATCACTCTGAGGTACCATTTGAGGCTTTCTAGGAAATCAGCGAGTTCCAAGGTTTTCTTCGCAATGCACCCCTCAGCGCAAATTAGCATAGTGCCTCTACCACCATATCAAAGGTCCGCTCCTGAGCATCTTGAATTAGGTAGTAAGTACGGTATTATGTGCCCGCATTCTCTGTCCTCAATCTGGAAGGAACATTTCTTATTCCTTTTATTGCGACTTGGCCGGTATTAGGCTCCGGTCGAGAATATAGAGCTTGGCATGGGAAGCAGAAACAACCGAAGTGCTGCCTTGCTTCTCCTTTGGAAAAGCGAGCTCATTATCACGGAACCAAAAGCTATCAAAGAACAAGACACCTCGAGTCCTAAGCAGACATGACAATCCTAGAGAACGATGGCATCTGTGCAGTGTCGATGTCAAATAGATGCAGTGGGAGTTGCAAACGTGACAGTAATTTCAATTCGGTAACTACTGTGAGCAAACCATGTTAGAGTCGAGAGAGCCTCGAGAGTAAGCTCCTGTCCTGCGCGCTCCTTCTCAGTAGCCTCGCTACAGAAGCACTTTCTCATTAGTTCAGGTAGGTAACTGCAATGGTAGCGATAGGTCTAACGCTAGCTCTGGGGCTTATTGGCAATCACAGCATCATCAAGGAAGGCATGTCCAGGCTTTCAGAGAAAATCATGCCTCATGTGATAGCCCGTCTAATATTATGGGATTAATGGATAACTTCAACTTGCATATACATCATTCGCTATCGTTGCATCTCAGACCTCAAAGTTACCACCATACCACGTTACGAAGTACATTTATTCGTAAAGCACGGGACCCTTGAACCGCGTCAATGGATGACCAGAGCACCAAAGACGACAAGGCCTGGCCAAAGGCTCACTGTACAATATGCGGAACGCTCTTCCAGCAACGCACCGTCCGCTCCGTAACATGTGGTAGTGCAAAGTGCCTGATCAGCCAACAACAACAAAGAAGAGGGATAATACCGAGCGAATTATTTCACTGTTCAGTATGCGGAACGCTCTTCCAGCCAACCTACAGCCGCCACGTAACATGTGGTAGTTTAAAGTGCCAAGCTAAACGGAATGTTCAAAGAGCCGCAGAGCAACAAAAATCGAGGAGACCAGCGATCCCGTCACAAATTAAATGTTCAGTATGCGGCGAACCCTTCAAGCCACCCAATTCCAAGAGCGTAACATGCAGTAAAGACGAGTGCCAGAGACGACGGAGACGTGAAACTAAAAGATGGAACAGATTGCGGACGGCGATGGAATGCGAATTTTGCAAAAGATTATTTTACCCCACCGACCAGACTCCAATGTGCTGGCGCCTCGAATGCCGCAGCAAAAGGGCACTAATAGAACAAGAAATGCAACGGTTAGCGGAAGCCCGAGAGAAAGGGAAGCAACTGGCGGGTTTAAACGAGGCACTTATTCCAGGTAGACTAGCTACTACGGCTGCCCATCAGGCGCAAGCACCAGCAGGTAGCCATGCACCTCGACAAAATCCCTGGCAACGACTGAGAAGGAATAGAATACCCTTCAAAACAACGCAGCCAATCCCAGGTTTTCCACATCAGACTCCTTCATTGGACTCATACCCCAACAGGCCGGCGCAAGTCATTGACCATCCATTCCGACAAAGTAACCGACCACAACCCACCGCAGCATCCTACGGTACAATGCTACAAGGACCAACTTTTCCGCAGCCCGTTCTTATGCCGAGGTCCTATTTTCCTGAACAGATACCGGTCGGTGATCAACAAGGTCAACAGGACTTCCAACGAGAGTATAGTGAGGTGCTCTCGGGAAGTTTTAGCCCAGATGATCCGGTTTTCACTCCGATAAGCGACACGGGACAAGATCTTATGGTTGATGCCGACCAACAATCAACCACTGTCGCAGGCTCTTCTCCTAGTGGGGAAGTATCAGGTCATCAAGACATCCCGCTGGACGCGTGGGAAAGATTTGCTCAAGAATTCATGGCTCTAGACCCTATGGATGACCCAATCTTTCGGGAGGCGATGGAAACAGTGGGTCAACAATCGACGAACCCAGACGCGTTGGATGATCCAACCCTACAGGACACGGTAGAAAGGACTGGTCAAAGATCGTTGAATTTAGACTAGTGGGATGGCTCAATCATTTGAACGGTCTACTACAGCTAGAGGAGTCCTTGTCCAGCATCCTCCCCTGACGGGATGAGCGCCGTCTCTGTCTAGCTGGTCACGTTGGATGGATGTAGTGTTGCTTCTACCAATCGGCTCCGTTGTACTCACTGGCTGGTCAAGCTGTTTTTTAAGCGCAGAGTGAGATGGGAATATGTCAACTTCGCAGTGGTGGGGTATGCGGACGCGATCACAGCAAGAAACTGATCACTACCAAGGGACACTGTTATCAGGGGGTAGAGGACACGAGTCTTGCTATACTGTCAGCAATTATCATTCCTGGTAGAAGAATTCCTAGGATAAAAATACATATCATTCAATCACTCACTCTAACCTGAGAGACATTTTATACTTGAATCTGCGCGTACAGGCATTCGAGAATTCACATAGACCGGCGTGATACCTTCGAAAGTGTCTTTGAGGTCTTAGTATTAGCGAAATTTACTCATTGTATACGCTCTGGCGTCATCACGACCTATTCTCTCCAAAAGTCTCAATACTATTAACATGCAAGTTTCGGTTATCTTACATTTAAAAAATGCCGCGATGTTTTGCATGCCAACACGGTAGTCAGGGAGCCCGCATTCCCGCATTTTGTCGTATCTTTGCTGACCAACTACATGCGAGTTCTTACCGTCACCACGCACTCGGATAACGTGCGTTTCGCCCGACTCCGTAAACTCCGTAAGCTCCGTAAGCTCTCAATTACCTATTGAATATATGCAGGGCAGCGTGTTAGTCACCAGCCTCGGCATAATTAATCAATTATCAGAAGGCAAATGATTTGGTAAGTGGCAGGCATTATCAGTCGCTAAAATGTCTGTAGATCAAATTGACAGGACACCCATTTTCCTGACATACATATGTTATATAGGCTGTAGTAGAGTGTTCCTGGTGGCAAGTTTTCAACCTTTACGTAAGATTCGTATGTGGTAGTTGAATGCGATCTTCGCTAGCCGTCGCGATTTCTCCGGCTCAAATCTAGCGGTTTTCTACATCTTTAGGGACGAAAGCCAAGTAGAACAACTTATTTATTTGGTAATATATATTGCGATTAATTAAATAGTAGAAGCGAGTACCAATATATCTATAGTATTGGCCTTAACATCCAACTCAACTTATATAGATGTATATACTTTAATCGCGATTTTCCTCTACAATTACAGGGCGAGATTTTCATATGTATAGTAGATATGACTTTAAAGGGGCTAGAGGATGGCCGAAATAGGAGGGCTATCCAGTCAAGGAGGGTGTTTCTGGTTTTCCCCCTGCTTGTTGTAACAATAATATTCTGGGATGCTGACTAATTTTCAGTTCACAATTTGGAGTCGCCAAGCCGGCTGTAAGCCGTTCAGCGAGTAGATTCAGCAAACCTATAAAGTTTGCCATGTAAGACTGGAATAACGGACTTCGGAGCTCAACGCTGTGTCTTGTATTGAGTTGGCATGGCATGCAGGAAGAGTTGGTACAGTTGGTGCAGTTGATGCAGTTGGTCTCGTACGGTCCGGACTAGTTTAGCGCTGAGATCATTAACTCTACAGGGTGAATGAGTGGGTATGATCATCAATCATGTCGTGGCTAGCACCTTTGGAGATGGTTAGAGGTATGAGAAACCCATGCGGACCGTGGCCGCCCAAGATAACGACCATGCTATCCACACATATTCGTAAGCTCGTCTAGCGGAAGGCCACGATACGATCCCCGGAGGCCCGGAGACCGGGGGTGCTGGGGCACGGGCCCGTGGCCCAAGCATACAAGACCCATCTTACCAAATTCTGCTTATATAAATCAGGGGTATTTCCCCTGGTGCTATGAGAACAAATCTGTACTAGAATTATCAGCAGCGAGAATCGGCTTGGCGACTTATAAGAGACCAAAGACATAACTATCACTTTCTCGATATTGAGGTCTTCTCCGTGTACTGGGAGCTCGTCACCTTACAACTGCAAAATGGCTTCGAAGATAGAATACAGGTCATTCCAACCTATCACCCCTGGAATAACACTTATACCAGAGAGTGAAATCGACACACGGCCCGATGAGGAACTCATCAAGGTACTAAAAAATCCCGTCCCGGTACGCCACGAGCGAAATGTCTGGGCATTCTGGAACACGGGCTTTGATACCATGCGGCCGTGGACGAAGCGCAACGTTCTCGGCTGGGTTCGTCGTCAGGGCCCCTCTTGGGATGTGCGTTTACTCGACATGGTGCCGGGCTCACCTACAAACGTGCAAAACTTTGTGCCTCAGGAATTTCTTCCCGAGTGTTTCAAGAACGGCACCATGGACGGCATGACGAGGGGTCAGCATGCCAGCGATATGGCCCGACTAGCCCTCCTGTACCTCCATGGGGGCGTCTGGCTAGACGTAGGATCGATCTTGTTCCGAAAGTTCGACGATATCTTCTGGCGAGACCTGGAGGATCCCACGTCTCCTTTTGAGATGGGCATCACACTGCTCCAGATACGGAAGCACATCGGACAGTCTCTGACGGGTTTCATCGCCGCGAGGAAGGGAAACCCGTTCATGGAGCGCTGGATGCAGATCTGGCTGGAGCTGTGGAAAGACGGGCGCACCAACTGCCTCGGCCTGCACGAGCACCCACTTATAAAGCCCCTGGGATTATTCACCCCGCCAGATGAGCTGTACGAGGTGACTAAGCGCAAATGTGACATAGGAGGAAGCGGCAACCAGTTTGATCTGAAGATCATCGCGGATTACCTGGCGCTGAACCTGGCCTACGAGCGCGTGCGGTTGCTCGTGGACGAGGAGACGGGCTGGAACGGGCCCGAGTATTATCGACGCAACGTTCACCTGCTCGACTGCATAGACGAACTATGGAAGACCCACGAGATGCTGCTCGTGGACGAGGTATTTCCGCTCCTGTCGCTTCCATTCCAGCCCGAGAACATCGAGACCGACACGAAGCAGAAAGCTGCAGCTGATTACGTGGGCTACATCCTTGCCAACTGCGCGATGGCTAAGCATAGCCAGGGGTTCTGGCAGCCTGGGATAAGGGTGCCATTGGCTATGACTTGGAATATGCCCGAGAATGCCGACGCGGACATTAAGAAGGGTACATGGGCTGAGTATCTTCGGTGGGCCAGTGTGTTTTGCGAGCAGACGAGATCGAAGGGAAAGTGTTTGCCGAGCCTGAAGCTATCCGACGAAACAGAGGAACTCATCCACGCTGGACTGCTAGAAGTGAAATGAAGATCTTCTACCAGCGAGATAGCACTCGCTAACATTTTTGCTAAATGAAACTGCAAAAGACGTCTTTCTTTCGGGAGTCAAGGAACATGTGAAGCCGCTTGTCTATAGAGATTGACTATTTAGAATACTCATTAGAGGTAGCGGGATTACAATCAACGAAAACAACTGGCGGGTACCCTGTCCCACGCCGGTCATCGGATACGGGTAAATAATCCTCAGTATTGAGCATTGACTAAAATCTTTTTGAATAATGAAAGTTTTTTAGTGTCACGACCTCAGATAGCAACGTAGGGGTAGGTATTCAATACTTGTTGTCGCATAAGGAGCTCCAACTACTACATCTACCGGCTAGAGATCTATATACAAAATGCTTTCTTTGTTCTGTCACTCTAGGGTAGCGGTATGCAGCTGTAAGTATCGCGAGTCATTGTGAGAGTCTGACATTTGGAGAAATAATTTTATCTCGAACCATAGGTTAGGCGAGAAATGAAAAAAAATATAATCATCGTCAGAATAGCCGAGCTATATCCTTGAGGTTATACAGCAATATCGGGTAGTTCCCTACATCGTCTTAAATGAGTCATATACATAGTGAGAAGTTACATCGTTAGTCGAGGGCATCTAAAGCTTCGTAATAGCTGAGAAAAGGGTGCCGTGCAGTTGGAGCTGTTACAGCCGCTCCTTATCGCCAGAACAATAATTTTCGTATTATGAATTCGCGGGACTTACCATTGGGCTTCTGCTGACCCGATATTGCCGCTTCGGGACCGTACGGAGACGACTGTGCTGGCGTCATCATCACGCTGGGTTGCTTAATAAGCAGTCGTGATCGCTCGAGTGCCTCGGCTTCGGAAAGTGTGAGCATCTCGAACGTATTGTTGTAGACTGGCTTCGCGACTAAGAAATTCGGCCGATTCTTTTTCATCTCATCCGTCACGATACGGACCTCGAAATCTCCCGCTTTCTTGATATATAAACTAGGCATTTGGAAATTCACGCCCTGGATTTGCTGCCCTTCAATGCCATGTTGGAGATTCAGCCCGCATGCGCCAGCAAAGAATCGTATATTGATTAACTCTAGATCCTCATCCGGAAGGATTAGATTTCCCCGCGGCAAATACCGTCCCATCATTGACAGTACTTTTGAAAACGAATACTCTGTTTCAAGTCTGGTCCGGAAATAGTCCATGAGTGTAGCCTCGAGAGCATGTAGCTTTCCCATCAATGATATTTCATGAGTTACCTCGACTTCTCGAGCATAGTAAACTGAGCCAAGAAGCCAGTTGCATAAGTATGGCTTCAGGAATTTCTGATTCATTTGGTGAAGGTGAAACAACGAACTAAACTGTCCTGAGTGGACTTCGAACAGAGCAACAGCGGGCTTGAATTCACCCCCGATTTGCTCAAAGAGTCGACTAAAGATCTGGGGCTGGTTGATAAAGTTAACAACCGTGCGGTGAAGAAAAAGCGCGCTAAGATTGAACATGATTGGTTCCTCTGGGAGCTAGACAATATCTATCAAGTCCTTGCATTGTGCAATCAGTTGCCTCTTCTTAGTGGTGATGAGGTCCAGTTCGCCGTTATTCACATATGGCCAGTTATTGAGGAATGTATTAGGCTCGAAAGGCAATCCTTCCTCGTCCCGGTCGAGAAAGTAAAAAGATATGAGAGGTAGGGATGATCGAGCGTGAGCGAGAACAAGGAAGATCTTTGCTGTTCGGCTCCTATAGAAGGGGTCGATCGAATTCTCGATTCGATCAAAGGACTCTTCTAGTTGCTGCGGTATCTCATCTACTCGACGTTGTAAGTCCCGGATGGTATCAGCATTTATGAAACCCCTAGTCAAAGACTGCACAACAAGATAAACCCACTAAAAAAAGTCCTGGGCTCGTGTAGTGACCTGTGTCACTAAATCTTTAGCAGCTTCCTTGTTTCAGTTCGCTCAATCTTCTAAAACGATAATGTGCTTCTAATTTGTCGTGAACATAGATTTTAATGTCGGACTTGGTCAAATCTTGCAAGTATAGTTTCCATGGCGAGGCGGAAGTTGCGTCAGAGAAGTCCAGCCAAGGACGGCTTGATACACACATCTTAACGTTAGGGGCGGTGCCTAGCTCTTTAATCATGCGAATAAGACCATCGTGTTCCCCACTATATTCGTCTAAGCCATCGATGGTGAAAAGGCAATCTTCAGCTAGCGTACCAGGTGCCAGGAAAGCATCAAGGAGCGCTTTTGTCGACCAAATCACAGCTTTTGTGCGATCTAGAAGGTTATCAGCCATCTGCTATTTGGCTGTCGAGCAATTTCTAGGTAAGCAAGAGCACAGACCGGCTGTAAGCAACAATTACAACGTGACTTAACGATAAGCTACCTACGTTACTTACACATTTTGTGGCTAAATTCTAAGTGTTATAAGATTCAATAAATAACTGATCGATACGTACGACCATAGGATGTAGAAAACGCGGGGTCCCGTCCGCTCCCCCATAGCTAAGCTACATACCGCCAGATTAGTAGTTGGGTCGGTGACGACCAGCGAATCCCTGGTGTTGTACGTTTTTGGTTTTTTTTTATTTATTTGAAATAACCAAAAGGTGATTGACCTAATACGAAACCCGCCTGTGGTTTCGGTGTCACAAGCACTTAGACCTTACTAAAAGGTTGAGTAAAGCAGGATATCAGTAATCGAAACTTTTCCTTTGTGGGTATAAGTATAGATATTAACCTAGAAAATATATTTGAATATCACATTACAAGTGATCTCCACATCCTATGTTGGATTACAACTCCACTCCTTCGTGAGGTAGAGGCTGGTATTCTTCAAGGGTCTCTCGGATGGGCGCTAGCAGAGTCCCTGACTACTCTTCCTCATCCAGCCTAAAGTCTCTTCTTAAATGCTCAATAAGAGCATCATCTCGGGACATTGTGCATATTTTGGCTCGCCACATCTCTGATTTCATAAATGCCAGTGTCACACTAGCCATCTGGTAGTCTTCGTTATGCTCTTGAGTCTGTGTCGCATTATTCATCTGGTAGCTTTCGTTATGCTCTCGAGGTTGTAGTTCCCGTGTCATAATGGCATTGGCACTCAAAACAACATTCCTGGTCACCCACATGCTTCGGACTTTAAGAGCTGCTTTATCCCACGCTTGCAACAGTAAACGCTCCTCTGACCCCATCTCTGCCTCTTCAAACCAGATACCTTGATTTGATACCCATTTGAGTTGCTCGTCCTCAGGGGTGGCAAAGCCTCTCAGAGAGGTGGGCGGTTTATTTTCACTCCATTTCCTTATGATGATGGACTTGACGGTTTTGTGGATCCTCAGTTCACACCTCACCAATCCGTTGTCTCCTCCAGGTTCCTCTTGTAGACCATTCTCCTGCTTTGCAACAGACTTCAAAAGACGGCTTCGATTGCCATTAAAGCATAGCCCAAGACAGATGAATCGTGGGAGCTGCCACAAAAAACACGACTCATTGACATTGCCTGGATGATTTTTAGCGTCAGACGTAGTAAAAGATGATTTACAGAAAAGATGAAATACCTTTCGATAATGCCTGTGTTGTCAGGGAAATTTCTTTTTTGAATAGTAGCCGCGTAGTCTGGTGTCCTGTGGAAAATTCGGTTAATACGTCCCTGTCAAACCGGGCACCGCAAGCTTCCTGAATCTTTGCAACCATCCAGAACAGCGATATAGTTGAAAGGCCAGCATCAATATTGCCTCCCCCAATATCACTATGGCTGCCCAAGAACGCACATTGGTGTACATTCTGGCCTTTCTCTTGCTTTCCCCACAGAACCGGCTTATAACTCCATCTCTTCTCATGCAAAGAAATTGCGACGAATGCATTTTCGACCCTTTTGGGAACAATCTTTGTCATGTTCGCTAACCGCTTCTGACCATGGAATCTCGGCCAGACTAGCGACTTGACAGGGTCCCATTCGGCAAGAATTTTGATTTTGGCCTCTAAAAAGAACAAAGAAGCAAAATGATTCCTCTTCGTATCCCACTCTAGCTGTTTACCGGTCAACCAGAGTTTCCAGAACATGCCCAGAAGTGGTAGCCCAATCCGTCGAAGTAAGCCTACGTCGCTAATAAATTGGGCCAAGCACCGCATGGCAAATGCGCCACGCGAATAGCCAACAAGGATAATTTCATCTCTTAGAGAGCTCCCGTTATAGTTATTGCTTATAAAGCAATAAGCATTCAAAACAGTACCAGTAAATCCTATTATTATTATCAAAGTTAGCATTATCTGTATTATATTGGTTTAACAAAAACCAAATACAAACCTTTCCCAGTTGCTGCAGCGAACAGTCCATCTGCGCCTATAATCGAATTGCTGCCGATTCCACTTGAATAATATGCAAGCTGTGGAACCCCTCCAAGTGTACCACAATCGAAAGCATCGCCACCTATTCGGTATATGCTTCTTGCGAGTCTTGCAACGTTAGACATCGGCCGCATCGTACCAACAGCATTTTGTAAAGTACCATCACAGCATAGAAACAGGCGCTTCATCCCCAGTGTCTCTGACACCTGGCCGAATAGTTTGCGAGCCTGATATTGAAAACCAATTTTCTGTCGAACAGGTCCTGGTTGTGTTAATATGATCCAGTTCTCAAACGATCGTCTCATTTCCTCCTGTATTTCCTCTATTTTCCTCTCTTTTGCCTCTTCAGTTTCATTCTTGTTGTCTGTTTCCTTTTGTTCCTCGACGTCGATGAATTCTGGGCGTGTTTGTGAGAGAGCTGTAATTTTAGCCATGTTGGGAGCTAGAAGTATTTGCTTATGTAATTAACTCTATAAGACAGTGAAGAAAAGCACCATTGTTTTCTTCGATTTAGGAAATATAAGGACATTTAAGTCAGTGACAGAAGAAACCAATAATGCCGTCTGATAAATCCGACTGATAAGATGACCAAAATCTTATGCAAATCTGAGCCTAGATACAACATACCCCTCATTCTGCAATTACACGAATCTTAAGCGCCAGGGTTTTGCGCGGCCTTATAATGCCCTCGTCTCTAACGAGGTGAAAAATAACTTGAAGTAAAAGTATAGGAGCGGTGAAACATGACCGTCGGCGCTTAGTGTACCTATTGTATCTTGACAGCTGCATCTTTCAGCTCTAGAGGTTCGCGTGGGATGAGAATCGCTTGCCTAAAAAGTGTTAAGGATCTTCTACTCCAAGCATCGTTTTTGGAAACCCCTTCCGTAGCGAGTATGGCAGACCCGGTAGAAGGTCAGCTGAGTCCCCCGTGCCAAGATTCAATATTGCAACATTATTACGGAGGTTCGGGCACAATGACCCACCATGCCAACTCATTTTTACGGCTTAGCCAGCCGTTAACCTAACCTACTACTTAACTCACCAGGAGTCAAAATATCTGCTGTTGTTTAAAAGCTTAAAATAATTCAACATAGGATATATATAAGCTTTAAATTTCAATTTTAAAGGTTTCTCACAGGCAGTTATAGCTGGAAAAAAGGAGACGTGCTGCGGACCGTTAACAGCTGATGGGTAAGAGGCCGGGCCGTTTGACGGCTGGCAGCTGCCTGACTGGCCTAGGGGCTTGCACTGTAGACTATTTCTTGGCATGGTGGGTGATTGTTGCCCGAACCTCCGTACAGCTTCAAATATAGCCTAGCAGCAACCCAAAGCCGGATTTAGCTTATAGTACTTAGTAGCCTCTGCACTTCTAAAAATTGATAAATAACAAATAAAACAGCAAGTTTTAACTGTCATAATGGGGTTTCGGAACAAAGATGCCTCTAGCATCCAATTTTCATATTAGTAGTTGGGTCGGGCGTACGTTACAGTTGGCCTACTAGAAGGGCTTACCAGAATTACTCGATATGACTGGCGATGGTGTGTAGTGCTAACCCCACCACCAAAAGCGGCAATGTAGCGCTTGCTAAGTGCGTGACGGCCCGAACCGTCACCTGCTAAGCTGAGCGGCCGCTAAGACATTTGAATTGCGATTCGGCTAGGTTTGATGACTTCAAAAGGTGCTCGGATAATACTTATTATAACTCACTGCATCTGCGGTCCTGCGTTTTCACATTCTTAGTGGGCCCTTCGCCTTCACGTCCTATGGCTTTTAGATTCATTAACCGTAAAAGCTCCTCCAAGCTAGACTCGAGATCTTTTAGCTTTCCGGCTCTTGGAAAGGCCTGGATTGGCCTTTTCTAAAGTACTTAAGTATGTACTCGATCTTGCAGATGAGTCATTGAATGCGCCATGACCTGTGGAGCTTTTGACAACCAGTCTACAGCTTCCAAAATCGGGATCGGAGGGCTTCCTTGACGGACAGAGACTCTTCTTTTTAGTAAAAATAGAGGGTCGAACTATTTGTTGGGGATTAGAGGGCGTCTGAGGGTCATATGTACTAGCTGTCCCGGGACGCGATGGGCCAGGTGTAGGCGTTCGTACATCAAGCCTGCCAATCACTTCGTCTGGGTTGTAAGGTATTAAACCAGATGCTTTAAATCCTGATCTAATATTGGTTTCTTTAAAAACCGCAAGGCATGTCGCCTTGAACACTATAAAGAGCTCTAGTTTCGTTATATAATTTATCAATTCTTCAGAACCAGCGCGCTTTCGGGGCGAATAAAGGGTTACATCCAAAGGCTGGAGCTGGTGAGGTGAGTGAGGAGGCACTAAGTGCAATTATCCTGTTATCTTTACGGCACCTCGAATCGTACCGAGATGTGGCTCCCATCACCATCTAGGATCATGAGACAACATTGACCCTTTGCCTTGGATTTTGTATCTTGGTGAAAGTGCTTGATCTAATCCAGGTCTGTCTTTTATCGGTTTAGCCATTAGCACTCAGTTTGATCACCTAGTCGCCTGGTAATTAATTCTCGCCCAACCAGTTTGCAACGTGATATTTGCCCGATACGATCAGGAATGAGGGATACACTAACCTTGCGAGTTAATACATCCAATAGCTGTTGCCCACCCCCAATTGCCAGGCTTAACCAACTTTGCCTTCTTACGCCTATTGTAGCACGTAAAAACGAGGGTTTACTCGATTATTTCCATCATGAAACCTGTCTCATCGAAATTATACATATCCTCATATAGGATACGGTTTTTGGCCTTAACGTCCACAATCAGGTCAAACTAAGCAGAGATAACAACTAGGTCCTCACAGAGAATCCTCTGGTAATCGTATTTCCGATTCGTTTTGCCTTAAGATCTAGCTTGCGGTTGATAAATCGCCTGACCCATTGTTTGCCAACACGCTCGCCGCTGCGCGACGCTAGCAGAAGATTGGCCATATCTTCCACACTATAAATACTGGATGGCATCCTTCGGGTATACGGGTCAATAAGATGCTTAAGGAGTAATTCCTCTTGAATTAGATCTAATTTATGATGTGGCTGTTGGATATCGAGTCGAGGTTTAGTCTCGTGGCTTAGGTGTCGTAAAGTCGATTAGGGGACGTTATGGAGCCCTGCAGCTGTTCTTAAGCTGAGTTTTTCAGATCTGATTACAAATTGCTAGAATAGCTAAGACAATAGGATCTTTTTGCGACTGAGTAGGCATTATGGGTGCAGCGTATTTATACCTTTTACGTTTAACAGGACTAATAGAGAAGAAAGGTGCACGATGGAGTGGCACACGGGGCAAAGTAATATACCAGGTCAAACATAATATGAAAGTCTAATTATTACTAGTGCTAAAACTACAGTAAAGCTACTTTAGATAATTAGGTGAACTTAATGTATAATTAAACAGCTAAGAGTTGCGTGAAGCCTGATATTGCGTGATATCCCAGAAGCTGCTGGAAATGAAACACCCTTTAAACCACACAACACTACTCTAACAAGTTGTGCTATTAGCAGGCCAAAACTTCAAGTCGAAGTAACGGAGGTTGAAGTTTATTGCGTGGTTATGATGCAAAAAGGTGAGATGTCTAGCATTGAGGGCCGCCAAACCCGGTGTTTGGCTTCCAGAATCCGTAGCCATCGTTCGAGCACTCACTGCCAGTTTTGCAGTAAAACCCGCCCTTCTGACACTTGTTTGGCGAGCTGAGGACGTAGGGTTTCGAAGTGGTGCAACCAGATGCGACGCCGTTGAAGTAATAGCACTTGGTGTCGGCCACCGTATATGCCGTGTATTGGTAAACGCGCCAGACACAGACTGTTTGACCCTTGCTGCCTTGGCATTCGTGGGACTCGCCGTCGGTGAAAGATTCCTCGACGGAGAAGCCGCCGCTAACCCACTCGTAGCCAACACCGACAGACCAGCCGTACGTAAGGGTGTGCTCCTTTGTTACGGTCACAGAGCAGGCTGCTGCCGAGCCACAGTTCTGTTTGGTGGAGATCTGCTGGTCCCAGGGGACTTGGTGAGGGTTGCCGTCGCCGACAAGGTTGGTGCTGGTGATGTAAACGCCAGACTGGCGGGAGAAGAGCGCAGGGCCGGTTTCGATGATTCCGTCTGGGCTTGTAGGAAGAGCAGATGCAATTTGCATGCCAGAGAGCATGGCCATAGCCAGCATCTTGATCATTGTTGCTCCAACCATGTTTGCGACGGGTGGATGGTTTGGCAGGCCCTAAGGCAAGCGTGGAATAAGAGATGGAGGTTAGAAGAAGCTGAAGAGAGCTGAAGATGTTGGCACTCTGAGAAAGATATTTTTAATTCACCTTACAGTGTCGAGACAACGGCGCTTTATATATATGTCGCTATCCTCATATGATACTATCCTGTTATTAATTTTAGATATAATTGCTGAGACTCTCTTAACGAATGTATCAAGCTAAAAGTTCTGATTCCGCAACACGTCGGAGATAAAAAGCAATTACTTAGTGTCAACAAAAATAAATACGAGCAATATGACCAAAATAAAATATATTCGCTTTCTTTCCGGAGTGGGGGTCGGTACGGAGCGCGTGCCTGCCGGAGGTTATTTGCGGCGCAGCCTCTAATACGGCGTAGCCGTGGGCAATCGTATACCTGTGGCTTATATCTACACTAAAAACTGTCCCCGCCCTCCAGGTGAAATGTATTACCGATGCGCATCGGCTTTTGTTCACAGACCACATCTAGGTTAGTATAGTGGAACATACGGGTCCACATAGACTCTGCGTTAGTCAACGAGTTTAAATCCGCCAAAACAGCAATAATCTTTGTTGTACAAGGCAATTGAACAGACGCTGGAGCGAGGAGGGGTGTTGGTATAGTGTGGTCATTTAGCTGTATTACGTAGCAGTTGAACAACCGGTGCCCATTGGCTTTTGTTCATATGTTGGTAATAGCCCTGTGAGGCTATTGCAGTTGACTAATGGAGTGCTCATGTCAGCATTGGAACTTTTCTACCTTGCTTGTTGTTACACCGAGGACAAAACGTTTTGCCTCTTAACTCTAAGTGTGCACGTGTATAACAGAAGTGGATCACATATCTTTTTTTAGCCACGACTAACAAGAAACGGTATTAGTTAGTATATCAGACAATATTTAGCATACTATAAACAACACTTGGCTTATACCATTGCAATCCAGATGAACACGCTCTAATAATACACTTACTAGTAACTTTCGACTTCAAAACTATTCTATGGACCGCCAGATTAGTAGTTGGGTCGGCGACGACCAGCGAATCCCGGGTGTTGTGCGTCTTTTCGTTTTTAACCAACTTTCGTTATACTTGTGCGCGTTCTTCCATTTAGTCATTATTATCTGCGTATATTTCCGTAGATGTGTATATATATAATTTTCGGGGGATTGCTTAACGCTTTACAACTAAATCTACCTGGGTAGCTACAATACACTTTTAGAGGTTGATAATAACGAAGAATAATGCCGTCCGATCATGTCCATATTCATGCATTCCCTCCCAGTCAAATTCTCTCATCGCGGCGGATGAAGTAGTATTTTCTCATTAAAAGAAATTAAATTAATACTTAACATTATTTCCCATTACAAATTCGTTTCAAGTAACAACAGCAGCACCAAAGACACCGTTCTGGATGGAAGCACCAATGCTACTCTTCAAATAGCAAGCATTCCCAGCCAAGGCAACAGACATACACCCCTCGCGCTTCGCACATGTCTCAAGACAGGATGTGAAGTCCATGACGTGAGCCGGATTGGGAGAGGGCATGTCGCCGCCCTCATGGTCTGTGCCGCACTGCACGTTGAAGCGCGTCCCCGTGGACGCTGTGTATGTCTTTCCATCATCAGCAGGGCAATTCACAGCTGCTTTAGATGATGAGGTTGGGCTAGGTAACGTTGTGGAAACGGTAGAGGTGGTGAAAGTGGATGATGACACAGGAAGCGACGCGAGGCGCGCACCCCATATTCCATTGTAGACGGCCTCATTGAGTTGAGACTTGAGGTAGCACGCGCTGCCTGAGTAAGCTAAAGCAACGCACCCAGCGGTGTTGGAGCAAGCTTCCACACAGGCCGCGAATGTGTTCGCCGTCAAGGCCCCGAGATCACCGCCTGCAAAGTCTTTGCCACACTCCACCACGAATGCGTCACCGTCGGCTGCTGTGTAGGTGGTTTGATTCGAGGCAGGACAGGAGATGCCCCTGGGAGTGGGAATAGGTGTAGTAGTCGTAGTACTAATCGTCGTAGTTGCTGTCGCGGCTGACTTCAAGACAGCCCCTGAAACCCCATTCTTCACCTCTGCCCCGATCGAGCCTTTGAGGTAGCAGGCGCCGCCAATATGCGCCAACGCGATACATCCATCCCGTGTAGCGCACGCTTCCAGACACTCCTGATAGGAGCCGACTCCTAGACTTCCGATGTCGCCTCCTGCATGGTCGGTCCCGCATTGCAGGAGGAAATCTTCTCCATTGGAAGCCGTGTAGGTCTTTCCATCCGAGCTTGGGCAACCTACCGGCGATGATGTGGCTGAAGAAGCCGCCGTAGTAGTTGAGCTAGGAGTAGAGGACGTGGATGCCGCGCCAACGATTTTAGCACCCCAGACAGCCCCATTGGGATTAGGGGCCCCGATGATTCCCTTGAGATAGCACGATGTGCCAACGTACGCGACCGCATTACAGCCAGTGGTGGAGGCACAGGCATCAATGCATTTCCCAAACGTGTTGGCATTGAGCGCACTGATGTCGCCACCCGCATAATCAATACCGCAATGAACTTCGAAAGAGGGTCCGGTAGAGTTATAGATAGAATTGTCGTTAGACGGGCAAGCTGGCCCATTTGCAGGATTCGCCGTAGGACTAGTCGCCATCGTGGTAGTTGTAGTCGTACTCGGCTGCCCGAACACGACAGCAGTCCCGTTCAGCGCGTAGAGGGTAAGTCGATTGCCAGCGCCGCATAGTTGAGAGCTATCTCCGCCGCAGGGCATGGAACAACCTGTTTCGTTCGTCTTCGTGTTACCTGGTGTGACGATGTCACTGCAGTAGCATTCTGTAGAGTATTCAGTAGCAAAGTATTTGTACCCGGAGCAGAAAGTCGCGCAAACTCCGTTAGTCATATTGGCTGACGCAGTTGACTTGGAGCTCAACGCGCGAGACGGGTTTGAATCCAAGTAGCAACCTGCATATTGATAGCTGCTAGCGGTTGGCGGTGCACTGGCCGGAACCGCCAGCGACGGAGCTGATGTGCCCCATATAGAGAGACGAGAGTTTGTGCCGCATGTCTGGGTGCTGTTGCCAGGACAAGTCGTATAGCAGTCACGACCTGCAACTTGCTGTGTGATTGCGGCTACAACGTTGCCGCAGTAGCATTCCGACCCATACTCCATTCCAGCCAACTTGTAGCCCTTTTGAGCGCATGTGTAAGTACATAAGTCGACGGTGTTGTTCGCGGCGTCACTGTATGCAAAGAACCCAAGTGCCCGTGTAGACCCTGCGTCGGTCCAACATCCTTGGTAGGTCATATTATTGTATATACCACTGGGGTTGTTTGAGTTGGTTTGTGTGCACGTTGAATCGGCCAGAGGGTTGTCGCCTGGAGCCTGGCGAGGGCAGTAGAAATCAGTAGCCCTAGATAGATCTCCGTTGAAATTGTCATTGAACAATCGAGCCAGCCCAGATGAAGACGCAAAGGCGGCACCGGCATCGTGACCGGCTTGGATGTAATCTATCGTGTCGCAAGCAGGATCAGATGCTCCACCACAGGTGGGCGGGAAGCTAGCAATGAAATTGAAGAATCGTTCATCGCGATTGCTCCCCTGGGATAGTGGTGCACAATCACTTGAATCGTCTCCAAAGTCCTGGAGTGAGCGTAGATAGGCGATTGACTTGGATTGATAGTTTGCCCGTACAGCATTGCCTCCTCGAGCGACTAGATCAGTGTTGTACGACGGGGTGTAATTGTTAAGGCCCTCCCTCCAGTCATTATAAACTGAGCACGTCGAAAAGTCTAGAGGCCGCGACGTGTTAAACCAGAGCCAGCTGTTCGGGTTACCGACCCAGTAGGTAAGCCGAGTCTTACCCAAGGCGTTGCTGAGATCTTTGCCAACGGATGCGTAACGCTGCGTGGTCTGCGCTCCGGCCGAGTGGCCAGCAACGACAATCTGGTTGAGGTTGGGGTATAGCATCTTGTTGCCGAAATATTGGATCATCTGGTCTAGGCAGTCATACGAAGACGTAATGGTCTGCGCCCGTGGGTACTGATTGTTATTTCCCGACACCCACCCGGACCCTTGCCATACCAACGCATTCGATGTAGACCCGTAACCACCAGCCGGCGCTGTATCATTCCAAGGATAGCCTCTGTGCTTGTCGGATCCGGTCGGAAACATAGGAACTGCATTACGTTAAAGAGAGCCGCCTAGACGAGGTGGACGGGCATCACGAACCTATGATCTGGGTGTTCGCAAAGTTCGCGGGTCCATTCGTATTTTGTGACAGCGCAGACAGGGCATTTGACATATATGTGTCTGGGTCCCTATCTATACCATGTATGATGAGAACCACTCTCTTCACATCGGTCGCTCTGAGTCTCTGCCCCTTCCCGTTCTGGGAGAAGTAATTCAACTGTGAAAAGGCCCGTCCTTTCTGGTCTGGTATCCCAATGTCAGACTGATCATTGCTGGGAAGGTGTAAAAGAGAGCTGTCGTTATGTGCTCACCAGTTATTTTCCAGAATACCTTTTCAGACCCCGGTACGTCAGACATCTGGTTGTCATAAGGCGTGCCTTGGAACTGCTGTGCTGCAGCTGTTCCTAGAAAAGACAGCGACAGTAAAGATGAAAACAACATGTTCAAGGGTAGGGCGGCCTAACAGCCCATTCGAACTCACTGCGCTTGGTCAAAGTACAACCTGGGAATATCGTAAGGATCGTTGCGGTCGGCGTCGAGGACTTATATAAACTGGGCAACGACGGCACCGAAACCGATCTGACCATAGTAGTGCGAAGAAAAAGTAAAACCTCTGGCCTAGACCCCCAAGATCTATACACGATTGATGGCATCTTGTGCAGATCTCCCGTGCGGCCCGTGACCCTCTCCGGATATACTATTAGCTGTGAAGATTAGAGGCTTTCCGGGGATCTAAACCGATACCTAGAATACCCAGGGACAGTTTCGGCTATGTAGATGACTATGCTTTCGTAGAACACGGACGCAACTCTAGGGATAACTCCCTTATTCTGACCCTACAGGCCGCCTACGTAACCTATTAAAGCAAAAAGAACGTTATTATTTTTAAGCTTAATAAATATAAACTTATACACATTAGCCGCATAGTCCTTTTAAAAAATATAAAAAATCTAGTAATAATTACAGACGTTATTATAACGTTTTTTAAAAGCCTTGTTAAATAATTAAGCATTTATTTTAATTTTTAGCTTTATTTTAAGTAATATATTAAAATTTAAGTTAATAAAACGGTTAAAGTAAGCTTTTTTTTTAAATCTTTAAATAATATTAAAAAAAAAACCTTTTAAACTTTTTTTTTTATTATTATTAAAACAATAATAATTTTTATAATTATATATAATAATATTATATAATATATAAGCTTTATTTAATAGTTTTTATATTATAAAATAATAAAAATTAAAGTTAATATTATAAAATATATTTAAAAAGTTTATATAGCTTTTAACTTTATAATTAAAGTTATAATTTTAATATAATATATTTTTTTATATATAATAATATTAAAAAAAGCTAAAATTATTAAAAATATTTTTTATTTTAATTATATTAAATATATAATAATAATACGTTTAATTAAGCTTAATAAATAATATTTTTTAGTTTATTAAATTAATAAATAAATAAATAAAAAAAAAATAATTTTTTAATAAAATATAAACTTTGTTTTTTATATATATTACTTTTTATTAATAACTTTTTTTTTTTTATAGCTGATTTTTTAAAAGAAATTTAATAATAAAAAAAAGCTTTTAAAAAATATAAAGCTTAAATAATATATATTTTTATTAAATAAACCTTTAGTTTTTTTAATATTATTATATATTTTAATAAGTTTAAAAATAAGTTTATTTTTTAAAGTTTTATTATTTATATAAATAATATTTAAATATATTTTATTTTTAATTAAATTAAAAAAAAAAAGTTTTTAATATAAAAATAATAAAGCTTTTATAATTTTATATTAATTTATTAAAAAATATTTTAAGTTTATAATATTTTTTTATTTATATTTATAACAACCTGCTTTATAAATAATACATGTATATAAGGGATTATTAAAGGTATGTTTTAAAGGTAGGTTTAATATAAGAATTAATTCGAGCAATTTAATTATTAAATCATTATTAAGCTTACGCTTATATATAATAAAATATATGCTTAAATTAAATAATAAAAAATAAAGAATTATAGCTAAAAATATATAAAAAACGTTTATAATTTATATAATATTTTTTTTTTATTTAAATATTAAAAGTTGTTTAAGTTATTTAAGTTATTTTAATTATTTTATTAATAATTCTAGCAACTTTAATAATTTTAATAATTTATTACGTAATTGTTTTTTATTATAGTTTATTAACTTATAATTATAACTAGGTTATGTTTTTTTTAACTTGTTTATTATAACTTTATACTTGTTTTTTATTAAATTTTTAATGTTTAGTTTTAATTTGCTTAATAAGTTATTTATTATTAGTTTATAACACTATTTTTTTTTTTTTAAAGATTATTATTTTTAATAATTTTAAGTAAATGTTTATTTTTTTTTTTTTTTGTTTTTTTATAAATTTTAGTCCTTTTTTTTGTTATATTTAAATCTTGTTTAATTTATAAGCAGGGATGCTTTGCTAATTATTTTAAAAAGTTTAAAGTTTTTTTTGATTTTTATATTTTATATATTTTTTTTAATAAAACATGTTTTTAATATTTTAATTATAATAATTATTATATTATTTATATTTGTTATAATTATAGTTATATTATGTTTTTTTTATTTGTTAATTTAGTTTATATTATTAAAAAACGTTGTTATATATATAAAAAACAAAAAGTTATTTATATTAAATTAAACTTTTTTTAAAAAAATATAAAGTAAATATAAAAAACCTTTTTTTATATATAAAATAATATCTTAAAATAGTTTGCTTGTTTTAAATAATTAAAAAAATAAAATAATGTTTTTATAACTAAAAATAATAAGTTTTTTTATTATGGTTTTAAGTTTTTAAATAAAATAAAGTTTATTAATTATAAAAAAACTTAGCAAAAAAAACTTTATTAAGCTGTTAAACAAGCTGCCTTTATTATTAATCTTAATATTAATTAAGGCTTTTTAGGTTTTTTTTTTGTTTAAAACGTTAACTTTGTTTTTTTAATTTTAATTAATTTAAATGTTATTAATAAAATTATTTAATTATTTAATTAACATTTTTTAAATATTTTTTAAGCTTTTAAATATTTTTTATATATAAATATTTTTTTTATTTAATTAAATATTTATATATGGTTTTATTTTAATATAATAATAATATTTTTTTAACTTTATATTTATTTTAATTTAGTTTTATTTTAAGTTTAGTTTTTAATATAATATTATTTAATGTTTATTTAAATAAAAATATATAAAAAACTAGGTATATTTTTATTTTTTTAAGTAGTTTTAACTAGTAATTAGTTTTTAAAATAACTTTTTTAATTTTAAATAATTTTATTTATTTAAAATTAAGTTTTTTGCTTAATTGTTTTATTTTAATATTTTATTTTAAAAAATAAACTTTATTTTTTTTTTTTAAAATTAGCTTTAATAATTTTTATTTATTAAAATAGTTTTTTATTTATTTTTAAATAAATATAAGTTTATTTTTTAGTTTTTATTATAAGTTAATAAATTTTTTTATTTTTATTTTAGCTTATAATATAATAATTTTATTATATAATTATTAATAGTTTTTTAAGTTATATTTATAATTAATTTTAAATAATAATATTTTTATAGTTTTATTATTTAATATATTATATATATATTTTATAATAAGTAATAATTTTATTTAATTATTTTATTTTTTGTTTAAATAATATTATAAATATTATTTTAATATTTAATTAAGTTTTTTTGTTTATTTATTTATTTATAAATAATAAGCTATAAATAATTTATGCTTAATTTTTAAAGTTTTTATAAATAATTATTAATATTTTAAGGTTATTATGTTTTTTTTATTAATAATAATTTTTTTTAAAATTTTATATTTATTAAAAACATATTATAAAATAATATAAGCTAGCTTTTTAATTATATTTATTTTTTTATATAATATAAAGTTTTTATATTTTATTAATTTTTTAATTATAATTAATATAAAATTATATTTTATATTTATTATTAGTTTTTTTAATTTTAATAATTTAATTATAAAATTAAAAATAATTATTTTTTATATTTTATTTAAAATTTTTATTAGTTATAATAGTTTATATAATTTATATTATATTGTTTTAGCTTTTTTATATAAATTATATTTTTGTATAACTTTTTTAATAATTATTTTAAAGTTTAAAAAATTAAATTTTTATTATAATTATATTTATGTTTTAAATTTTTTTTAATAATTATATTATATATTTTTATAAAATTTTTTAATTAATTTTTTTTAAATTTTTAATAATATAAATATTTTTTTATAATATTAATACTGCTTTATTTTTTTATTATATTATATTTTTAATATTTTTATTTATTTTTTAAGTTGTTTTATTTTATACGCTTTTTTTATTTTATTTAAAGTGTTATAATTATTTGTTATTTTAACTATTATTATTTTTAAGCTTTTATTTAAGTTTTTATATAATAATGTTTAACTTGTTTTAAGTATTTTTTATTTATATTTTTTTTATTAGTTTAAAATATTTGCTTATATATTTTTTTTTTTTATAATATAAATAATATAAAAATTAAACTAAAATAAAAATTTTATTTATTTTATTTATTATTTATTTAATTTTTTTATAGTTATAAACATGGTTAAATTTTTATAATTTAAATAAACTTTAATTAATTATTTTAATTTAATTAAATAATGTTTTTATTTTTTAAATATTTTTATTATTATTATTAGTTTTTTATTATAAATTTAATAATTTAACTATAATCTTAATAGTTTTATTAAAAAAAACGTTATAAGGTATAGCTTTTTATTTTTATTTTATTAACCTAGCTGTTTTTTTATTATATAATTATATATATTAACTTTAATTTTATATTTTTTATTAAGGTTTAATAATTATAATATAAAATTATTTAATATAATTCTTTTAATTTTATTAAATGTTTTTTATTTTTGTTTTATTTATTAAAAAAGAATTTTATTTTTTATTAAATTTATAAAAAGTGCGGCGATTTTATTAAAGTTTATAATAAAAAGTTAAATATAATTTGTAAATTTTATAAAAAATCGTATTTTTTTAATATTATTTAGCTTTAGTTAATTTTATATTATTATAATTTTAAACTTTTAAATTTATACTTTTTTAAAAGTAATTATAAATTTAAAAAAATCTACTTTTTATTTATAAAACTTGCTTTTTTTAAAATATATTTTTAGCTTAATATTTTTTAATGTTTATAATATTTATTATATATAAACTTTATATTTATTTAAGTTTTTAAAATAAATAAAAATATTGTTTAAATATATTATTATAAATTTATTAATAAATTTATGTAAAATATTTATAATTATTACTTAAAAAATTATTAATATATTAATAAGTTTAAATAATATTATTAAATATTTAAACAGTTTTTTAAATGTTTTAAATGCCGTTTTTTATTTGTTTTTTTTTTTAATCCTTATTTAATAATAAGCTTTAAATAAGTTTAACGCTATAAACTATATTATTTTATATAACTTATTTTTTAAATTATTAATCCGTAGTAATAGTTTTATGTTTTTAATTATTTTTAAATTTACGTTTTAATAGTTAATATATAATTATTACTAGGGTTTTTTATTTTTTTTAAGCTTTTTTAATACTTATAAAATTAATGATTTAATAAATAACGTTAAAAATTATATAAATTTTTTTGCTAGGTTTTTTTTTAAATATTTATTTAGTTTTTATAATTGTTTTTTATTTATATAATATAATAAAAATTTTTTTAAGTGTTGTCCTTTTTTTAAAAGAATTTTATAATTTTATTTAATATGCTTTAATAATTTTGTTTTAATGTTATATTTAATATTAAATAAGTTATTAAACTTTTAATACTTTTTTAATATTTTATTTTAAGTTTTAATTTATAACTTTTTTATTATTACGTTAATTATAAAGGTTAGTTTAAATTTATATAAGGCCTTATTATTAAGCTGTTATATTATATAGTTTTTTCTTAATATATTTTATTAAAAGCGGCTAGTTTTTTAATTTATTTTAAGATTGCTTTAATATAACTAGGGTATTTTTAAAATTATATTATGTTATAATATATTAATAATATTAAGTATTAAGTTTTTTATATAATTTTAAATAATAAAAAAGGTTATTATAGTTTTTTTTTTAATTTTTTTTTAATTATATTTAATTTGATTTTTATTAATGGTTATAAATATATATAAGGCGTTTTTAAACTTTTATTTAATTTTTAGTTTATTAATAATTTATAAAAAAATAAAGCTTACTTAAGCTTTTATATTAATTAAAGCTTTTAGCTTGGTTTTTTAATATTATATATTAATAATAATTTATGTTAACGTTTATATATTAACGGCGTATAACGATTTTTTAATTTTATAAGTTAGTTGTTATTATTTTATAATTATTTAATATTGTTTTTTGTTTATTACGCTAGGTACATATGGTTTTGTTTTTTAAAGTTGTTTTTTTTTAGTCCATATTTTTTTTTAAGTTTTAAAGGTATATTTTTTATTTTTTTAATAAATATTATAAGTTTTACTTTTATAAACATTTAGTTTTTATATTTTTATTAATTTAAATTTTTTTTAATTAATTTTTAAGCTGTTATTATTATAAATTATGATTTTTTAATAGTTTTATTATTAATTATTTATTATAAAACTTTTTTAGTTTAATTTTAATTTTTATGGTTTAATTTTAGCTTTTTTTTAAATGTAAGTTGTTTATTATTTTTTTGTTTTTTAGCTTTATTTTTTTTTTAATAACGTTTAGCTTTTTTTTTTATATATAAGTAGTAGTAGTTATTAATATAGTTTTATACGCGAACTTTTTTAATTAAGTATTTTGAAAGTTATTAAAGGTTTTTTTTAAATATTATATATTTTTAATAATTATAATAAATAACTATTAATTTTTTTATTTTATATTTTTTATATAATATTTATATTAGTTTTTTATTTATTTATTATAAAAATTATATGTTTTTTAATTTTTTTATTATATAAATTATATATTTATATATTATATAAAAAACTTATATAATTTTATTATGTTGTTTATATTTTAATTAAAGTTATTTTTTATTGTTTATTATTATATTATTATATAAGTAGTTTATAAATATTAAGTTAATAATTTATCCGTAGTTTTTTAAAGTATTTATATTTATTTTAACCTTAAGCTTATATTTTTTGATTTTTTATATTTTATAAATTCTAAGTTTTAATTTATAACTAGGTATAATTTTTAGGATTTTTAAATTAGTTTTTTAAATTTTAATAAATTTTTAAAGTTTTTTTTTTTTTATAAAAATTAAAATTATTTTTTGTTATATAAACTTAATTACTGCTAATTTTATTTATTATGCTTTATTTTAATAGTTATATTAATTATAAGTGTAATCGGGGTGTTGTTTTAAGCATTCTTCCCTTTTTAGCTAGTTTTGTATAAGCTGGTCGTTTGTTAGTTTAATTTGTATTATTACGATTTATAATGTTAACCTTTTACTTATAATAGTTAGTTATTGTCCTTTAAGTACTTTTTTTTTTTTTTATTTAGGTTTAAAGCATTATTAAAATATATGTCTTTTTTTTTTATAGTTATAACATTTAATATTATTATAGTTAAGTTTTTTATTATTTTTATGTGTTATATTAAGTTTTATAAGTTCCGGGTATATACCCGTTGTAGTATTTTTTAATGCCCGCGTTTTTTTTATAATATAATTATTTTTCTTTTATTTTTATTATTTTTTTTTATATAATTAGTTATTAATCTTAATTATTTTTGTTATATAATTATTAAGAACTTTTAATTATTTAATTTTATAAATCTTATTTTTAACTTTTTTTTTTAATTTATTATAAAAGATTATTATAAAGTTATTATTATTGTTTTAATTTATAAGTGTTATAGTTTTTTTAAACTTAATTATATACTTATATGTTGCTTTAGTTTATTTTATAAATAATAATTTTTATTTAGCTTTTTGTTTTTTTTTAAGATTTTTATATATATTTTTAAGTAACTTTATAAACCTGTTTAAGTTTTTAAAAGCTTCCTTAATATTTAAGGACTAATTTTTTTATATAATCTTTATATATTTTTTTATATAAGGTTTAAACTAAGCTAAAGCGTTTTCTGCTAAGAATCTTGTTATATAAAAAACCTTGTCTTTTTTACTTATAAACTTTCCTTTATAATATTAAATATAAGCTTTAATTTATATTAAAAATTTTTTTAATATGTTTAATTATTTAATAAACATTATAAGTTATATTAGTTTATATTTTTTTAATGCTTTATTTATTTAATTTTTAAGTTATTTATTAGCTTTTTTAAATTAATTAATATATACCTTAAGTTTATTAAACATAGCTTGTGTAAATTTTACTTAATTAAGCTTTATTACTTATTAAGTTATTATATTATTAATATTATTTAAGTTAATTTATATTAATTAAACAAGATTATTTAAAATATAATAACTTGCTTTATAAACAATAAATATATATAAAGGATTATTAAAGGTATGTTTTAAAAATAAGTTTAACATAAGAATTAATTTAAGTAATTTAATTATTAAATTATTATTAAGCTTATGCTTATATATAATAAAATATATATTTAAATTAAATAATAAAAAATAAAAGATTATAATTAAAAATATATAAGAAACGTTTATAATTTATATAATATTTTTTTTTTATTTAAATATTAAGAGTTATTTAAGTTATTTAAATTATTTTAATTACTTTGCTAGTAATTCTAGCAACTTTAATAATTTTAATAATTTATTATGTGACCGTTTTTTATTATAGCTTGTTAATTTATAATTATAACTAGATTATATTTTTTTTAACCTGCTTATTATAACCCTGCGCTTGTTTTTTATTAGACCTTTAACACCTGGCCCTGGTTTGTTTAACAGGTCACTTATTATTAGTTCGTAATATTTTTTTTAAACAACTTTTTTTTTTAAACTACTTGTTTAAAAGCTGACACGACCCACAAGGGGTCTGGCAGAGCTCCGCTCTGCCCAGACCACTTGTGGGGCGTGGCCTTGACAGGCCACCAGGCCTGCCACCTGCCTGCAGCTGTAGCACAGAAGGATAAGTGCAAATTCTGTGGGCTCCGCCCATAAATTTGCACTTAACCTTTTGCATCATTAATATTATAGTTGCACTCCTTGAGTATTTTTTTTAATAAAACATTTAAAAATTTTTTAAAATTAAAACTTATATATAAATTATTACGCTTTTTTTTTATAAAAAAATTAAAATATAAATATTTTATTTTATATTATTATAAATTTAGTTATTTTATTAAATATATAACAATTTATATTTATAAAAAAAAACAAAATTAAAGTTATATTTTTAAATACTTTAATTTATAAAACAAGCTTTTAAGCTTTATTTAACTTAAAATAAAAAAAATAATACCTTATAAATATATATAATAACCTGCCTTATAAATAACAAATATATATAAAAGATTATTAAAGGTATGTTTTAAAAATAAGTTTAACATAAAAATTAATTTAAATAATTTAATTATTAAATTATTATTAAGCTTATGTTTATATATAATAAAATATATATTTAAATTAAATAATAAAAAATAAAAAATTATAACTAGGAATATATAAAAAACGTTTATAATTTATATAATATTTTTTTTTTATTTAAATATTAAAAGTTATTTAAGTTATTTAAGTTATTTTAATTACCTTGTTAATAATTTTAATAATTTTAATAATTTTAATAATTTTAATAACTTATTATATAATTGTTTTTAATTATAGCTTGTTAATTTATAATTATAACTAGGTTATATTTTTTTTAATTTATTTATTATAATTTTGTGCTTATTTTTTATTAAACCTTTAATACTTAGTCTTAGTTTGTTTAATAAGTTATTTATTATTAGTTTATAATATTATTTTTTTTTTTTAAAAAATTATTATTTTTAATAATTTTAAATAAATATTTTTTTTTTTATTTTTTATTTTTTTATAAATTTTAATCTTTTTTTTTATTATATTTAAATCTTGTTTAATTTATAAATAAAAATACTTTGTTAATTATTTTAAAAAGTTTAGAGTTTTTTTTAATTTTTATATTTTATATATTTTTTTTAATAAAACATGTTTTTAATATTTTAATTATAATAATTATTATATTGTTTACGTTTATTATAGTTATAATTATATTATATTTTTTTTATTTATTAATCTAGTTTATATTATTAAAAAATATTATTATATATATAAAAAATAAAAAGCTGTTTATATTAAATTAAACCTTTTTTAAAAAATTATAAAATAAATATAAAAAACCTTTTTTTATATATAAAATAATATTTTAAAATAGTTTATTTGTTTTAAATAGTTAAAAAAACAAAATAACGTTTTTATAATTAAAAGCAATAAGTTTTTTTATTATAGTTTTAAATTTTTAAATAAAATAAAATTTATTAATTATAAAAAAACTTAATAAAAAGAATTTTATTAAGCTATTAAGCAAGCTATTCTTATTATTAATTTTAATATTAATTAAAGCTTTTTAGGTTTTTTTTTTATTTAAAATATTAATTCCGCTTTTTTAATTTTAATTAATTTAAATGTTATTAATAAAATTGTTTAACTATTTAGCTAATATTTTTTAAATATTTTTTAAACTTTTAAATATTTTTTATATATAAATATTTTTTTTATTTAATTAAATACTTGTATATAGTTTTATTTTAATATAATAATAATATTTTTTTAATTTTATATTTATTTTAATTTAGTTTTATTTTAAGTTTAATTTTTAATATAATATTATTTAAT